>BPLQ01004200.1:0-135832 GCA_021605075.1 Caerostris darwini | reverse complement strand
CAAGGAAGATATAGATAAGAATTTTAAAATAAACAAACATTTAATGGGTAGATAAGAAATTAGAATAATCATTTAGGTAGTTAAATGGCATTTGTAACATTTTATTATTAGTCGTGCATTAATAATCATTTGTAATTAATAACACTGGAATTAATGTAATTAATGATGCTGGAAACATTTGTAATTAAGAATCGCCATTATCCAGAATATACAAAGGAAACCCTCAACAAGTTATGCATGGGATTTATATAAATCGAATTTTTCAAGTTCAGTGAATAATACAAAAATTTATTATTCTAATTTATTATTGTGTTTCTCAATTCAACGTTTATTTTCAAAGTGAAAAATTTCTAAAAGCCATTTCAATGAATTAACTTTCGGGGAAATCTTGTTTAAACTGCTAAGTCCACTAAAAATCATATATAATTAGATTGAAATTTTCCTAAAACTTACAAAGTGTGCAACCATTATCCGCAAGGAATTAAAATCATGGGATTGAAAAGTAACTCCCTAAATGAACCCATTAGCCTCACTTCTAATCACTATCACCCTATTTTCTGCAACGTAAGATGTCTTCTTTGCAATAAAAGAGGAAAGAAAATTCCAAATGACAGCCATAATTTACTGCTAAGTGCAAAATTACCAGTCGCCAAGAAGACTTCCTTTCCATCAGAATTCTAATCAGTGAGCAATCATTTTCTAATTATTTTGGAAACGAACGAGAACATGACTTCTTCTGCGTGAGTTAAGTGAATTATCACTACTTTACTGCAAGTTTATTTTGTGCTTCCAGTCAAGGTCCCTGACGAGTCTAAAATAAGTGCAATCAATTGGGCATTTAAATGTTTCTTGGATCCTCTCCACGTTATTTATTATTAGTCTCTAATTTCAGCTCGTTTAGTATCACAAACTATTTCATGTCTCCATTGATTTGCATCATTTTGGTGGATAATTGATAAGTTCTGTTTCAAAGCACTCAGAAGAGTAGTTTTCTGCTAATAGAAAGTAGTTTTGATGGAGAAAGAGTGGAATAATTTTTTTAAGAGGGTTATTTTTGTCAACTAATGGTTAATTTGTGTACATTTAAATTTGTAATAAAGAGACACAATATGCAAAGACATTTTTTTCTTTTGCCTTAAACATCACACTAATGTTGTTACGTATCCCAAACGTCAAAAGTAAAAAAATGTTAGATTACAAGTTTAGAGGTCAACAGATATCATAAAAAATAAATACAAAGAACAAAATAGAAACAAATGACATCAGTTAATCCAAGAACTTAGGTTGGACAATCCAATAACGTTTCCATAAAGAAACATGAGGCAGTGTAGAACAGGAAGCTAGGTGGGACATGCCCATTTCTTCCTGCTTATCCCACAGGAAACAGAGAGGGTCAGGAGTCAGTTGAATTATGTGAAGGTGCTTGCGAAGACAATCGTGAGCAGAGAAAGGCCTTAGAAATACCGCCGATATTTCTCTAGGCCATTCAAGGATATCATGAATAGGATCGTACCAGAGTTTGTGGCTGTTTTTACAACAACATCCTCAAAGAAGGAAATGAAGGATAGAGGAATTAAGGAAGAAAAAAAGTATCTAAAAGTCTTTTTTATTTTCTTCTCTCTTATTTTAGGACAATCTGCCATCGTTCCACTACTTAACCCTAAGAAACTCACACCGTGATGTAGACTGAAGACATTCTTTGTAGGTCATTTTGCCGTATCAGACTTTGCCAGGAGGGCCCCACGAGGACATATATTAGAATGTTAAAATAAACAATGATTTAATGGCTAGATAAGAAATGAAAATAATCATTTAGGCAGTTAAATGACATTTGTAACTTTTTTTATCAGTTGTGAATTAATAGCCATTTGTAATTCATGACACTAGAATCGTAGCTGAATCGGTATTGTCCAGAATATACGAATGAATCTCTCTACAAGTTATGTCTACAATTTATGTAAATCTCAATTTTAAATCTCAATGAATCAATATACGAATGAATAATATATGAATCATACAAATATTTATTATTCTAAACTATATTTGTATTTCTGTATTTAATAATTACCTTCAAAAACCGAAAAATTCTAAAAACCTTTTCAAACAATTAACTTTTGAGGAAATCTATTTAAACTGCTAAATCCCCTTTGGACCCCATTTAATTAGATTAAAAATTCCCCAAGACTTACAAAGTGTGAAACCATTATCCTTAACGGCCGCAAGGAATTAAAATCATGGGATTGAAAACTAACTCCCTGAAATGAACCCATTAGGCTCATTTCTAATCACTATCACCCTATTTTCTGCAATGCAAGATGTCTTCTTGCAATCAAAGATAAAAGAAAACTTCCAACTGACAGCTATAATTTACTGCTAAGCGCAACATTACCAGTCGCCAAGAAGACTTTCTTTCCATCACAATTATAATCAGTACGCGATCATTTTCTAATTATTCTGGAAATGAACGAGAACCGGATTTTTTCTGCGTGAGTTAAGTGAATTATCACTACTTTACTACGAGTTTATTTTGTGAAGTCCAGTGAAGTCCCTAACGAGTGAATTGAACTCCCAGTGAAGTCCCTAACGAGTGAATTGAACTCCCAGTGAAGTCCCTAACGAGTCTAAAATAAGGAGTAATCAATTGGCCATTTAAATGTTTCTTGGATCCTCTCCACGTTATTTATTATTAGTCTCTAATTTCAGCTCGCTTAGGATCACAAAATATTTCGTGTCCTCATTGATTTGCATCATTTGATGGATATTTGATAAGTTCTGTTTCTAAGCACTCAGAGGAGTGTTTCTGCTAATAAAAAGTATTTTAGAGGGAGTATAATGTTGTTTTAAAAGGTTATTTTTAGTTACTAATATTTAAATTGTGTCTATCTAAATGTTTAATAAAGAGTAACATTATGCGATAGACATTTTTATTGTTTTTCTGTTACCTCAAACATCAAACTAATGTCGTTATGTATCACAAATGTCAGAAGTAAAGAATCTTACATTTTTTTTATTTCCAATTGTAAATTTACAGGACAACAGATATCATAAATAAATAAATACAAAGAACAAATAGAAACAAATGACATCAGTTAATCCATCAACGTAATTATGGCAATCCAATAGTGCTTCCATAAGGAAACAGGAAGCAAGGTGAGTATATTCATTTCTTCCTGGTTATTACACAGGAGACAGAGAAGGTCAGGAGTCAGTTTAATTCTTTAAAGGTGCTTGCGGAGACAATCGTGAGCAGAAAAAAACCTCAGCGATACCACCAATTTTTCTCTCATCCATTCAGCAGTATCATGAATAGGATCGTACCAGCCCTTGTGACTATTTCTAGTGGCAACATCCTCAAAGAAGGAAATGAAGCAAGGAGGAATCAAGAAAGGTAGAAAGGGCACCTAAGGATCTTATTAATTTTCTTCTATCTTGCTTTGGAACAATCCACCTGCTTTCCGCTACAGGACTCCAAGAAACTCACACTGAGATCTAAACTGAAGGCCTTGTTTGTACATCATTTTGCGATACCAGACTTTGCCAGGACTGCGCAACGAGGAGATAGAAGAGAAAGTTAAAACAAATAAGCATTGAACGGCTAGATAAGAAATGAGAATGATTATTTAGTTAGTTAAGTGATATTTCCAACATTTTTTATCGGTCGTGATAAAAATAATAATAATTAATAACCATTTGTAAATAATGACACTAGAATTTGTAGCAGAATCGGCATTATCCAGCATATACGAAGGAATCTCCCTACAAGTTATGCCTGCAATTGAAATAAAGCTCAATTTTAAATTTAATTGAAATATACAGAAATTTATTATTCTAAATAATGTTTGTGTTTCTGTATTTAGCAGTTTTCTTCAAAATGAAAAATTCTAAAAACCTTTTTCAAACAATTAACTTTTAAGGAAATTTAATTTAAACTACTAAATCGACTTTGGACCCTATTTAATTAGATTAAAAATTTCCCAAGACTTACAAAGTGTGCAACCGTTATCCTTAAGTGCCGCAAGGAATTAAAATAATGGGATTGAAAAGTAACTCCCTAAAGGAACCCATTAGGCTCATTTCTAATCACTATCACCCTATTTTCTGCAACGTAAGATGTCTTCTTTGCAAATAAAAGATGAAAGAAAATTCCAACTGACAGCCATAATTTACTGCTAAGCGCAAAATTACCAGTCGCCAAGAAGACTTTCTTTCCATCAGGATTCTAATCAGTGCGCGATCATTTTCTAATTATTCTGGAAACGAACGAGAACAGGACTTCTTCTGCTTGAGTTAAGTGAATTATCACTACTTTACTACGAGTTTATTTTGTGCTTCCAGTGAAGTCCCTGACGAGTCTAAAATAAGTGTAATCAATTGGCCATTTAAATGTTTCTTGGATCCTCTCCACGTTATTTATTATTAGTCTCTAATTTAAGCTCGCTTAGTATCACAAAATATTTCGTGTCCTCATTGATTTACATCATTTTGGTGGATAATTGATAAGTTCTGTTCATAAGCACTCAGAAGAGAAGTTTTGCTAATAGAAATTAACAAAATATTTCGTGTCCTCATTGATTTGCATCATTTTGGTGGATAATTGATAAGTTCTGTTTATAAGCACTCAGAAGAGAAGTTTTGCTAATAGAAATTAACAAAATATTTCGTGTCCTCATTGATTTGCATCATTTTGGTGTATAATTGATAAGTTCTGTTTATAAGCACTCAGAAGAGAAGTTTTGCTAATAGAAAGTAACAAAATATTTCGTGTCCTCATTGATTTGCATCATTTTGGTGGATAATTGATAAGTTCTGTTCATAAGCACTCAGAAGAGAAGTTTTGCTAATAGAAAGTAACAAAATATTTCGTGTCCTCATTGATTTGCATCATTTTGGTGGATAATTGATAAGTTCTGTTCATAAGCACTCAGAAGAGAAGTTTTGCTAATAGAAAGTAACAAAATATTTCGTGTCCTCATTGATTTGCATCATTTTGGTGGATAATTGATAAGTTCTGTTTATAAGCACTCAGAAGCAAAGTTTTGCTAATAGAAAGTATTTTCCAAGGGAGAATAATTTTGTTTTAAAAGGATTATTTTTGGCGACTAATGGTTAAATTGTGTGTATCTAAATATTTAATAAAGAGACACATTATACAAAAGGAATTTTTGTTGTTTTCTTTCTCCTTAAACATCGAACTACTATCATTATGTATCCCAAACGTCAGAAATGAAGAATGTTAATTTTTTTTATTTGCAATGGAAAGGGTACAGGACAACAGATATCATAAAAAAATAAATACAAAGAAAAAGATAGAAACAAATGACATCAGTTAATCCATCAACAAAAGTTTTTCAATCCAATAACTCTTCCATAAAGAAAGAGGAGGCAATGCAGAAGAGGAAGCAAGAGGAGACATATCTATTTTTCCCTGGTTATCATACAGGAGACAGGTTAGAAGCCAGTTTAATTCTGTATAAGTGCTTGCGGAGACAAATCATGGCCAGCGAAAAGCCATAGCAATGCCCCTGATTCTTCTCTAGACCATCCAGGGATATTATGAGTAGAATTGTACCAGGGACTTGTGACTATTTCTAGTGGTAACATCCTCAGAGAAGGAAATGAAGGAAGTAGGAATCAAGGAAGGAAAAAAGAGAGCCTAAGGGTCTTTTAAATTTTCTTCTCTTTTGTTTTGGGACAATCCACCTGCGTTCCACTGCAGAACTCTAAGAAACTCACACTGTGATCTAGACTGAAGATCTTTGCTTGTAGATCATTTTGTCGTATCAGACTTTGCTCGGAGTGTAACACAAGGAGACAGATGAGAATGGTAATTGAAACAAACATTTAATGGCTAGATACGAAAAGAGAATAATCATTTAGGTAATTAAATGTCATTTGTAACATTTTATTATCAGTCGTTAATTAATAATCTTTTGTAATTAATGACACAATAGTAGCAGAATTGGCATTATCCAGGATATACGAAGGAATATTTCTAATGGCATGCATGCATGTCATAAATGCAATTTATATAAATCGAAATTTTAAATTTCAATGAATCAGATAGATATTTAATATTCTAAGCTATGTTTGTGTTTCTGTATTTAGCAATCGCCTTCAAAATAAAAATTCTAAAAAACCTTTTCAAACAATTAACTTAATGGAAATCTTATTTAAACTGCAAAAGCCGCTTTGGACCCTATTTAATTAGATTAAAAATTTCCTAAAACTTACAAAGTGTGCAGTCGTTATCCTTAACTGCCGCAAGGAATTAAAATCATGGGATTGAAAAGTAACTCCCTGAAATGAACCCATTAGGCTCATTTCTAATAACTATCACCCTATTTTCTGCAACATAAGATGCCTTCTTTGCAATAAAAGATGAAAGAAAATTCCAACTGACAGCCATAATTTACTGCTAAGCGCAAAATTACCAGTCGCCCAGAAGACTTTCTTTCCATCAGAATTCTAATCAGTACGCGATCATTTTCTAATTATTCTGCAAACGAACGAGAACAGGACTTCTTCTACGTGAGTTAAGTGAATTATCACTACTAATATGAAATAAGGAGTAATCAATTGGGCATTTAAATGTTTCTTGGATCCACTCCACATTATTTATTATTAGTCTCTAATTTCAGCTCGCTTAGGATCACAAAATATTTCGTGTCCTCATTGATTTGCATCATTTTGGTGAATAATTGATAAATTCTGTTTATAAGCACTCAGAAGAGTTGTTCTGCTAATAGAAAATATTTTTGATGGAGAAAGAGTGTGAACAATTTTTTTTTAAGTATTATCTTTAGCGATTAATGGTCAAATTGAGTACATTTAAATGTTTAATAAAGAGACACTTCATACAAAAGACATATTTATTGTTTTTATTTATCATTAAACATCAAACTAATGTCATTATGTATCCAAATGTCAGAAGTAAAGAATGTTAATTTTTTTTTTGTTTCCAATTAAAGTTTACAGGACAACAGATGTCATAAAAAATAAATATGAAGAACAAAATAGAAAGAAAGGCCAATTGTTAATCGATCAATTTAAGTTTGGCAATCCAATAAAGCTTCTATAAAAAAACAGAAGGCAGTGTAGAACAGGAAGCAAGGTATGACATATCCATTTCTTCCTGGTCAGTTGTAACATTTTATTTTCAGTCATGTATTAATAATCATTCGTAATTTATGACGCTGGTATTGTAGCAGAATCAGCATTATCCGGGATATCCGAAGGAATCTCTCTACAAGTTATACATGAGATTTATATGAATCGAAACTGCAAATTTCAATGAATCAAACCAATATTTATTATTCTAAATTAGGATTGTGTTTATTGGATTAGGAGTCAACATTTACCGTCAAAGTGAAAAACTTTAAAAACCATTTCAAACAATTAACTTTTAGGGAACTCTTAATTTAGCTGCGAAATCCACTTTGAACCCTATTTAATTAGATTATAAATATCCTAAGACTTACAAAGTATGCAACCATTATCCCTAACGGTCGCAAGGAATTAAAATCATGGGATTGAAAAGTAACTCCCTTAAATGAACCCATTAGGCTCATTTCTAATCACTATCACCCTATTTTCTGCAACGTGAGATGTCTTCTTTGCAATAAAAGATGAAAGAAAATTCCAACTGACAGCCATAATTTACTGCTAAGCGCAAAATTACCAGTCGCCAAGAAGACTTTCTTTCCATCAGAATTCTAATTAGTGAGCAATCATTTTCTAATTATTCTGAACAGGACTTCTTCTGCATGAGTTAAGTGAATTATCACTACTTTACTGAGAGTTTATTTTGTGCTTCCAGTGAAGTCCCTGACGAGTCTAAAATAAGGAGTAATCAATTGGCCATTTAAATGTTTCTTGGATCCTCTCCACGTTATTTATTATTAGTCTCTAATTTCAGTTGCGCTTAGTATCACAAAATATTTCATGTCCTCATTGATGTGCATCATTTTGGTGGATAATTGATAAGTTCTGTTTCGAAGCACTCAGAAGAGAATATCTGCTAATAGGAGGTATTTTCGAGGGAGAAAATTTTGTTTTTTAAAAGCGTTATATTTAACGTTTAAACGATTATTTTTGGCGACTAATGGCTAAATTGTGTATATCTAGATGTTTATTAAAGAGACACATTCAGCATAAGACATTTTTTATTGTTTTCTTTTCCCTTAAACATCAAACTAATGTCTTTATGTATCCTGTAACGTCTAGGCCTGTAGTAGACCTACAGCGGCTTCAAGAAGAGAGCCACTTTCAGATACATGGGAACACATTAATTTTTATTTACAAACATTATATATATATATAATTCTATTCACAAAAAAATGAAAATTAACGATAATTCGATTCACAAATGCAGTTTACTCCAAGGATGAAGATTTTCAGATTTCTGAAGTCTACGACGTATCTATTTCCCCATAACTGAGGCAGACCTTATTTATTATACGGCATGATACACGAAACCACAAGGGTTTCACTTTGACTGCAAGCGGAAACTCCGGCCTATTCAGTCACTTTAGAGAAAACAAACAAAAACGACATTCCTTGTCGACTCGTCGCAGAACTCCCCCTTCTTCCCTCAAAACCTCCCTTTAAGAAAATCCGTCAAGAAAGGGGGGAGGGGTCAGCTTCCTTCACTTCTTATTTGAGGAGACATTTTCTCAACCTATGGTCTATGAACAACTCAAGGCGTATCCCATATTCCATCTGTAATTGTTTCGACCTGTGACGTTCACGTAGACAATCATTAATTTCATGAGGTCTCATTATCCATGACACTGAATACCTGCGATCAGATTTGTGTGATAGGATGTTCTCATTAGTACAAAATGAGTGCATGTAATATAACTATCAATAACACTGCTTATCTACTGTCATATTTGAGGGATAGATTATCATTATGTACTTGATAAAGAATATACATATCTGTCTCCTGGGAACGAAATGCTACAACTCTTAACGTGAGGAAAAATGCTGTAATTCCTGATATCAGAAGTGAAAAGTTTTGAAGCATGTTAAATTAAACAAATATTTAATGGTTAGACAAGAAATGAATATAATCATTTAAGTATTTAAATGTCATTTGTAATGTTTCATTATAAGTCGCGAATTAATAATCATTAGTCATTAATGACACTGGAATTGTAGCTGAATTGGAATTTACGGGAATCTCTCGACATTAATAGAGAGTTGCAGTTAGCTTGTTCTCCCTAGCGCGCATGCTCAGTTTCCTATGAGCATGCGCGCTAGGGCGAAAAAGCTAACGGACGTCCTACGGTAACTAACGTACGGTATGCAAAAACTCTCTATTCTCTCAATAGGGAAAAAGAGAAGTGTTTCCTCCTTAAAGCATTTTCAAGGATAACTACTAAAATTTACATATTATATTCCGAAAATTCAGAAAAGTCAATACAATGCAAGACGCTATAGCACAATCACCATCATTTCTACTTGTTTTTCCAAATAATTATCATCATTTTCTATGTAGTATGTGACTTAAGTCACTAGAGGGAAACAATTCTGGGCCATAAGTGGAAAGATACCAAATTACAGTAACGCAAACTATAAATATTAGGTATTCAGATTGAAGTTTTAACATTAGAAAAGGCCCGACTCGTGGCAGCGTGCGCTGCTAGAGAGCATTACGGCGGAAGTGCAATCCACTGGTGGCTTGTTCTAGACACGGTTTCAAAAACGAGGAGTCTCAATTCTGTTTTTGATGTACAACAACTTGCCTCGTTAGTCGGATTAACTGGTGTGAGTTCTACGGGGTTTCTCAAATACGATACGCAAATGCTGGGTAGTTACCCCTGAAACTTCTAAGTCACTGGCATCCTTCAGTGTCACATAGCCAAGTCAGACTTCTATCTACGGGTGCTCCATTACAACACAAGCTGCCCCCCCTCCTTTATCTCCTTCCAGGATACCAGACGGTTTTTTGGACTTGGTTCAGATGATGCTGTGTACCAATTAGGATCAGAACAAAAAAAATATTAGAAAACGTTTCTTCTTCTGAAAATTCACAGAAGTAAATAACTATTAAAGTCACTTTCCATCTTCAATTTTTTTCCATTAATTACGTAACGGCGAATTGTTAATACCAATGTTTCTAGTAATAAAACCTGAACATCCTTTTTCTAATTGATGTTTAAATATTTGAAAAATTCCCCAATGAATCATTGCGTTATTCACTTTAAAAAAATTTTTTTCAATTCAAGGCATATCTCTCCAGAACCATATAACATATTTGAAATGCAAAAGTCTCCATCATAAAAAAATTTAATATACAAAACTTTTGCAAAAAAAAAAAAAAAAAAAAAAGAAATCAATATATATATATATAACGCTTTCAAAAAAGAAAGGCCTTTCTAAAAACAAAAATCTTTATATAAAGGCTACAAATTATCCGAACGTCTCTTTTCAAACAAAATCGAGCAAACCATATGAATGGAAAATGAAAACGGCCAATCTCAATACAAATCCTGAATGGGGAGGGAGTACCAAAGAAAGGGGAGGGTGTGGGGTTGAGTGCAAATGGACCGAAGTCCTCCCCAGCTGTTTTGAACTAATTACGAGAAAGGTAATGCTCCTTTACGAAACTGGAAATGAAATCCATAAGCTCTTATCTTAAGAAACACTCGTCTTTGATTCATAATAGGAGGCCCTAATCAAAAGCTAAGCCGATTTTCCCCAGAGGGGGCGCGCTGTTTTACAGATCGGGACTCTGACAGCGAACCGGTTACGCAAAAAGGCACCATCCCTTCTCTCGGAGGGCAGAAGGGAGATTTACGACGAGATTTCCAACCAGTATGTTGATATTAAGGTGTCGAAAATTCCGACAAGAAATTATTTTGGTAGCAGATTCGTTGCTAATTCGTATTGTGTACAAGTCCCTTTGAAGTACACATTTTAAATTGATGCTTATCAGTTGACTATATTGAAATGTTAATATGTCTGAATTTTATTTATTTGCAGGGTGATTCCAGGGTAAAGTCCCACGTTCAAAATGCAGTAAAAATAGAACCACTCGTCACAAAGAGTTCAAATTTGAACTGAAGATACTTGAAGAAGGAGGAAACGATATAGCATCAAAAATAAGTTCCACCGATATTTCCTGTCCAATTTGGTACGACTTTGCCGGTGGTGGACGAGCTTTCCACTAACAGTGCCACAACTGTTGAATGACTTGGAAGTCGAAAAACGTCAAACGTTTTTTCCGTCAAAAAACCAAAACAATCAAGTACATTGAACACTACAGTTGCTTTAATGTGCAAGTCATGCCAAATACGTTGTATATAGCTCCTTCCGGGAGGAATTTTAGGAGGAACTATCACGCATTTGCGTATCGTGTCCTGTAAAACTGCACCGATTAGTCTCAGGAGGCAAGATGCTGAACATCCCAACCGCCATCGAGTATCCTCCTTTTTTTTTAAATCAGTGTCTACAACAAAGCGCCAGCGTATTGAACCTCAGCCCTAATACTCACTAGGAATGTACGATGTCACTCAGCCATGAGTCAGGCGTTTTATAAGAATTCCACATTATTAATTCAAGAACTATCTTACTTTTTATCCAGACTATGAATTTCAGTAATTGGATTTAATGTCAAATTTCTGCAATTAAAAAAATAAAAGTTAAAAACAAGACTTAAGTGTTAAGAAAAATAATAAAGCTGATTAGCTTAAAAGAATTTATGATAAGTTAACCAGGATATAAGAAAACTTATATCCAATAACTTTATTATAAATAGTAAGTTTCAAGATTAAGATTAATCATTATAATTTCAAGAATCTTAGACTCCCCATTTAATCTTCTGTTTGAGTTTAACTTCTTTAAAATCATAACGCAGTTCACATTCGAGTTAACAGATCATTAACAGTTGATGTAAAATCCAATTAAGAATCCTATTTAATTTATGGCATCTCTCCAATAGCTCCTGCAAAAAAATTAATCTCTTACCTTTACTATCGAAACTGAGCTTATTAAAATCACCATGAATGTTTATGAGTTAGATGACCAGATTATAATTAGTGCTAGTGGGTATCAAAAATGTGTTATAATGCTTCACACAGGACGAAGATACAAAATTGCAAATTTTATCGCGTCGAAGTAAGTGCCTTCTATGATTCATGTCATTGTTCATGCTTCTTTTAATACGGAAGGAAAAAAAGGAGAATTATCTGTGGTAAAGATAATAAATTAATGTTGATCTAAGCCTGATTTGAGGTTAGCCTAATCGCTTAAAGGCAAATTAATGATCCTCTCCGCTGGCAATTTATGCAGGCATTAAGAGCTTCCCTGCTGAGATTTGCCGTAATGGAAAGCATGCCTGGCTAATGAATATAAGAGCGCATTATCTAACTTATGAATGATTTATGAATGTTTGTAAATCACCGCTTTAAATGAAACAAGTAGTCTTTAAATAAGTTTTAAAAAAATAACAGTATTGGCAATAATATCTTGTGTTATATTTAATCAATTTTTTTGGATGCTTAAATAGCACACAACATTATTTTGTTATAATAATTTTACTCACAAATTAAACAGTAATTAAATATACAAAATTATTTTCTTAGAATAATTTTTATAACTATAAAATTAATGTACCTCTTGAAAAATAAAACATTGGTAATAGTAGTAATATAGCAAAAATAGCTTTATACCACTGAAAGTATAGTAGTAGTATAATAGTAGTAGCTACTTACAATTGGCTATTATACTAGTTATTTATTATACTGCTAGTACAGTTGTAGCTGTACTAGTAGTATAGTAAATATAGCTCATAGTAGTATAGTAGTATAGTAAATATAGCTCATAGTAGTATAGTAGTATAGTAAATATAGCTCATAGTGGTATAGTAAATATAGCTTATGGTAGTAAATAGTATAACAGGTAGCGAGTACTGCTACCAGTTGATCATATTAGTTTTACGTACGCTACAATTACGATTTTCAAACCTTGGGAAAAATTGCTCATTAGTATTAGTAGTAATACGGCAAAAATATCTCTATTTATACTACCACAAGTATAGTATAATAGTAGTATCTACTTACAATAAGCTATATTTACTATACTACGATATTACTAGCATAGTAGTAGCTTTATTAGTTGTATAGTATTGTAGTAGTATAGTGGTATAATAAATATAGCTCATAGTACTAAACTGTAGCTGAGTATAATAGGTAGTAACTACTGCTACTAGTAGTAATAGTAAATAGTGATTAGTTAATCGGACTACCTGGTGGAAGTTTTCCGGTTTCTTTCCTATACGATACGCAAATGTGGGGTAGTTCCCCCTAAAAGTCGTCTCAGAAGGGACTGCCTTCCTTCTGCAACGACACGAAACTAAATCAGTCACCAGTAGGTAGCTACGAGTGTTCCATTAAAACAGAAGTTGCCCGTCATTTCCCTTCTACCATGAGAACACACGGGCTCATGGATTAGTCTAGATGTTGCTGTCAAAAGTGAGATAAGAAACAAAACACTTTTTCTAGTATAGATAAATTTTTTTCCTTTAAATATTTCATTATATTTGTTATTTTCTTATTTATATATGATTGAAAAAGTTATAATACATAATAAAGATTTTAAGGTGATAACATTTTCCTTTTATCGTGAGATGCCTACTTAATTACCAATTTTAATAATTATTAATATTAATATTCATTTATTTTTTATGATAAAAAAATTTATTTTTATGAGAAATGCCACAATTGTTGATTTCAGTTAAATTATCAAAGTTCTCTTGATTAGAGAATCAAACTGATTTAGAAGGGAAAATTTATTTATCCCAGTCATAAATTCTAAGTTTGCACAAAGCAAAAATCTTCAGAACTCTAACCTAAGTAACGAAATTAATTATACTAGTCAAGTTTCTTAGTTTAAAAGTAAATGTAATCAATGTCAGGTCCTTTGAGATTTTAAATCCGACCAGATACTAAAACGTAATAGAGAAAGTTCATGCACCACTGATTCATTTATCAAAATTATTCAAAGTTCTGCATGAAAACCAAGAAGCAACATGATAGCAACAGCAAGCTCACGAACATGAGGCATCCTAAATTCATCCGCCGTAGATAACTCCCCAAAACTTTGCTTTCAACCGATTCGCTAATTACGTGACGTTGGATTGATTCTGCTTAGCTAAACTGGGAAGCAACTTTCAACTGATACAATGGCTCCCTTTCCTCAGTGCTCGGCAACTGATTGAACAAAGTGATGCACATTGCCTGAAGGGGTCATTAATTCCGAATTTGGTTTAGAAGTGACTGGCTCATTTGGGCAATGGTGGATGGTCGGCGTATTTCTTCGAAGTGCACATAATTAACATTAAAACGAGAGCTGCTTTTTTTGTTGTGTGTCTTGGATCTCGTTCTGTATTCGGTGAATGATTCTTTTGAGTTGAATATCGTGGTGAAAGCAAACTAAAATGTGGGAAATAAGCTCCTTTTTCGATAACATCATTCTTTACTTAGCATGAATGGAAAATACATTTGTTCATGTTAAGCATTCAATGAAATGCATTAAACTTGTTATAAAAAGTATTGCTTTAAAATATCGTATTTTTTAATTTATTGTTACTGAAAAGGATTTATCTTGGAAATATTACTTTAGAAATCTCTAATTTAAATAGAATCTCTAATTTAGAAATGAAATATAAACTATAATGAATAAAGATAAAATTTAGAATGAAATATTTTTATAAGTAAAGATGTTTATGTCAAATGACTAATGTTTCTGTACATTTTAAAAACATAACTAACAGTTCATAGAAAAAACAGTTAGATATTTAAAAGCAGCTGAAATAAACAGGTACACAGAGAGTAGATGCAACTGTTCAATCAATCGAAAAACTGAAATATTGCTCCAGAAGTCTTTAATTGAATTAGAATCTCTAATTTAAGTAGAAAGGAAATATAAGCTATAAAACGAAATTAGAATTTAAATATTTTGCATAAGTAAATATGTTTAAGCCAAATGATGGGTAATGTTTCTGTACTTTTTAAAAAAATAACGAATAGTTCATGGAAAAATCAGTTATATTTTTAAAAGCAGCTGAAATAAAATAAATAGGCACACAGAGATCAGCTTCAACTGTTCAATGAATCACGACACTTAAATATTACTACCGTGAAATATTGCTCCAGAAGTCTCTAACTTAAGTAGAAAGGAAATATAAATTATAAAACGAAATTAGAATGAAATATTCTTCATAAGTAAAGATGTTGAAGTCAAATTGGTAATGTTTCTGTACTTTTTAAACACAAAACATGGAAATGGAAAAAAAATTATTTATAGCATATATAACATATATTTAAAAGCAGTCCATGAAAAAAAACAGATATTTAAAAGCGGTTGAAATAAACAGGTACACAGAGAGCAGCTGCAACTGTTCAATCAATCGAAAAACAGTCTATACAGATGAATGCTGATCTCATAGTAAGTTTTAATAATCTGAGATAAGAGACGAAAGTATTTTGTTTACTATTAAGTACAACGAAGCAGAATAGAGAAGGATTCATTTAAATAGTTTTAAAAATATTAGTAAGTTCATTTTTAAAAACAGTTACATTTTTTTTACACAAAAGCACTTAAAACCTTTAATTTAAAAGTAACAATTCAGTGTGGTTGTTCGATACCAACAGTTGAGATTTAGTGTCTCACTCAGAGGTGTCTTGCTGCATTGCTCACAGTATCTAGATTGTAGTGTCTTGCTGCTCAGAGGTGTCTTGCTGAGTTGCAATCGCACCTAACCTCATAGATTCACAAAAATTGTCTTCAGCCCGCAGCACCAGCAAAAATCGATCTGTAGCTTATTATCACGATATGTTGTGTGTCGTACACCACTGAGCCACAGACAAATCTACGTTAATAAATACAAATAAAGCTACGAAATAAATCCATATCATAAAACGTAATTCTAACCTGTCGTTTCTTTTTCAAATTTGCTCCAATTGTTCCTCCCCATCTTTGCCACAATCTACTAAAGTATGCTTATTTACAACCCTTTCTTGTCCATTTACAGAGAAAGAATTTTATATTATGTTGAAGAACATTCAAAAAGCTCTAATCAGTCGCTCAAAACTGTTGATATGAGAAGTTCTGCTGCAATCACTCCAAACCTTATAGTTTCACAAAAATGTAACGTTATTTGTCATCTTTGTCGCTTATTGGCACGCTACCTTGATTGTCTTATTGTACGCTACATTGTGTGTCAATACATGCTTGTCCATTTACCGAGAAATAATTTTATGTTATGTTGGAGAACATTTAGAAAGTTATGATCAGTCACTCAAATCTGTTGATGTGAGACCCTCTGTTGCAATCACTCCCAATCTGATAGATTTACAAACATCATCTTCAACACACATGACCAGCAAGAATCGATCTGTTGTCCATTGACACGCTATCTTATACCACTGATCCACAAACAAGGCTGGTTAATAAATACAAATAAAGCGACAAAATAAATTCGTATCATAAAACATAATTCAAAACCTGTCGTTGTGTTTTCATATTTGCTCCAAAGGTGCCTCCCTATACTCGCCGCAATCCACCAAAGTATGCTTATTTACAACCCGTTCTTGTCCATTTACAGAAAAAGAATGTGCTTCGAAATAAATCTTAACTTTCAAGAGTTCATTCTTCCGTATTCGAGATAGGATGTTATGTATGTATATACCCACCGTGACAAGCATGCATTTCCGCATCAATCCTTTTGGTTTCACAGAAGAATTTTACATAAAGACAACTTCACTTACTGGCACGCGTGCTGTGAAACCTTTATCACATTCAACGGGACAGGCAATACCATTTGGGCTGAGAAACGACGTGACTTTTGTTTGAAAGCAAGGAAATAGTTTTGAATTTACCCCTCTGTTCTGGCAAGAGATGGCTATTTTTAGAAAAAGGTTTATTCAAAAAAACCCAGTTTGTTGTGCAACATTTCAAATTGAAATAAAACTATCGCTTACAAGTAATAGGATTTGTTTGAGATTTTGATTCGTCTTTTATTTTTTTGTATTGAAATTTATCCTTTGCGAAATTTTGCTTTTAAACTAACGTATTTTGTGATTTAAAATTTTTACAGAAAGATATCTTAAAATGTTATTTCTAAATGGATAGTTTTTTCAATAAAAAATCTTTAATAGATTATGTTAATATTATTTAGATCATTTCGAGACGTTTTCTGTTTTGTAACATATTTCATAATATTTAGAATAATGAAAATATAAATCTTTATTTAGGTGTTTCGAATAAATAAATACCAATGAAATAATTTTTTCTTAGAATAAATGGATCTTTTTTAAGGAAAGAACACCATGTAACATTTTAATAATCTTGGGAAGGTAAATCTTTATTTCAAAGATTCAAATGAAATGTCTCATTGAAATATATTCGTAGTATAGCGAATGGAATCTTTTTAGGGAAGTACATCATGTGGTTAATTTTAATCTTTTAACAATCTTGTAAATATCTCGCAAGTTTTTTATCAAAAATATGGACGTCAAACGCAAGAATCACGCTTTTTAAAACTGCTATATCACTGTTTCTCAGCATAAGGACGATATACTGATAACCAAAGCTACTTTCTCAGATTTTGTTGTTATTGTTACCTATCGCTGTATTGGAACTCAATCCATGCAGATTTGGTCATTTACCGTAGATTTTAAAAAGAACATACAAACAAATCAAAATTGCAGAGGGAAAAGACCAGACATTCTCTACAAAAACGACCAAACGGCCTTAAAAACAGTTAAAAAGAATTTAAATATTCAAAGGATAAAAATTTAAAAAGCTGGAAGAACCATAATAAAAGTCCGTATGTACAAGACATGTTTCCTCTAGCCCTCCAGTAAAGAGTGCATAAGTCACCATTAGAGTCCAGTCCCAAGGAAAAAGTAGATGGGCCTTATTCCTTTTCTCTGTTTTTATATAAAACACATATATCAGAGTTCACAATCCCTATTTTGGCCAGATGTTCGACCAGGCAGTCGGGTCCAATTCTTAATCTAAAATTGGCAACAACTTCGACTTTTTAAATTACAATTACAATCAGATGACTAGATTAGTATATTTCTAAATTATTTATTCTTTTTCTAATAATTGAAATTCGTTAACGATTAAATGATCTTACTATATTCACTAAAAGTATAATTTAAATTTCAAATTCGTTTGTTATGTTCGTATACAGCATAAGCAATTCACTAACTAAAATTTGAGCTTTATTAATGTAAATCTTTTGATCACGATAATTTTTTTGTATAAAATATTGAATTCATGTTATTTTAAGGATTGAATCTAGTTTGTTGATTTTTAGATTATTCAATTTATAATCACAATCATGATTGTTAATAATAATATGTTTGATGCAGCACTTTTTTATAATCATAATCATATTCGTTAATCATAACGTGCTTGATGTAGCATTTTATTCAAACTCTGGAATAATGCTTTAAATCTAGGGAAGAAAGTACTTTCTTTATAAATTTTGTAATGCAACTGCACACTATTGAGATGACAATTTGGCTCAAATTCGAAATTCAGGATCTGTAGACAGAGACTATAATAATTGAAATACCGAGTCTTTTTGATTCTTATAATTGAGAGTTTTGTTTGTCCTAAATCAGCCGATGAAAATTGAATTCATTAGTTTATGAATATTGTAATATATTAAATATTGAATTACATTAATTTTAAAAAAGCAATAGTTTTGAAATATTATTAGAATATATATCATATTAATATTATGATATATATTATTAATATTATTATACATATTATTAATATTATTAATATTATTACTATAATATTATAACTAATATCTTTCTTAAGTTAAAACCTCTGTTATTTTTCATTTTTACTGGTCTTTATTTTAGGGTTAGAAAATGTGTTTAAGTAATATTACATGAAAAAAAGTAAGCATACATACATTTTTTACTAATTTTATTCATATACTGCAATCTTTTACAATTCAGAAATAAAAATTTATTTTGCCTTGAAAAACAGACTTTATTATAAACTAAATGTGAATATTGACACAATTTGTTTTTAATTTGCTTAAAAATATTAATGTCAAACAAATATTTTCTGATTCTAACGTGAAATGTATGATTAACAAATTTGGTCTCTTTTTTTTAAAAAAATAGACATAAAAATTGTTTACGTTTTTTTTTTTTTAATATTATATAACTATAAAATCAATATATAGATTTAAAAAATGAAATAAATACACTATAAACTAATTTATTTCCTTTTCTGATGTGTTTTTCTTCCTCTTTTGTTTTTCCTTTTACAATTCAATAGATTTGAATGGTGATCGGTTTCCTTTTTGGAAAACTAAAAAAGTCAAATATCAATTGTCTTTGGACGAAACACATTAGCAAGTTGAACGAGTTAAAAAAAAGCAATGCATGCAGAAAGAAACAGTAAACACAAGTAAAAAAAAAAAAAATGAGATTCTATAGAAGTATAAATGGGAAAAAAAAACTACAAAAGTTTCATTCTTCTTTGAAAAGAGTTTGTATAGATTTTTACATCACAAAATGCACCAAAAGGATACACTGAAGAATTCCAACTTCAAAAAGAGGAAAAATATTTTTTGTTTTGGTTTCTCTTCGCTTTTTATCATAACATAAAACAAACTTCCAGTCAATGGTTTTGCCGATTATCAAGATCATTTTTCATTTCTCATGCTAACATTGGTTATCGTACACGGGTGTTGAAAATCGGAAAATTCAGAACGAATACTTTCATATTTTTTCATGGTTCTTTTTTTGTTACTATTCCTAATTAAAATTCAATGGATCGCATAAAATGTATTAATTATCTGCTTTATATATCGCGAATCATTAAAAAGCTATGAATGCTTTTAGAATTAGAAAGCAAATAACAATAAATATCTTTTTTTTTATCATAAAAGATAACAGTAAATGTAGAAAGACAATGTTTTGTTGTTTATCTTTAACAATATATCCGTATTTCAAACAACTGAAGAGCTGATACTAAATTTGTATGTGTATTCCATCACATGTTGGAATTGGTGGAAATAAAAGGGCAGATCTGGCAAAAAAAAGAACAGACGTTTCTGGACCATGTCCGATCCCTTTTGACTCTTTTAGCTTTGGTTTGTCACTCTACGGTCATTTTGTGCACACGAGGGCTAAACAGATCGAGACCTATAATTTAAGGGGGATTTGGAACCACCAACAAACATCCCTGCTATCTCCAAGATTCGAACTTGAAGCCCGTGGTACCAAATGCCTACTTGGCCATCAGGCCGCTGACTCTTTTAGGAGAACTATAAAAGGCAAAATTAAATCATCGGATATTAGTGAATTATAATCCAACACCAAATGAAAAGTCGGGAATCAGGGATGACTGGAAAAAAATTGAGTGGAAAAACTCACAAACAGGCTGTTGTTAATTTTGGAATAAAATCTGGACACGACTGTCTGGGTGGACATCTGGCCAAAATGGTGATAGTGAACTCTGATATATGTGTTTTATGTAAGACAGAGAAAAGGAATAAGAACCATCTACTTGTTTCCCCAGGGCTGGATTTTTAACATACAATTGAATGATAATTTGTGGACTCTTTACTGGAGGGTCAGAGAAAACATGCCCTGATCATACGGATACATGACGATAAAAACTTGACTTTTTTTTTTATAAAAAATAGACATTAAAATTGGTCATATGTAATATTTTCCGTTATAATTTTTTTATGTTATATAACTAAAAATCAATATATAGATTTAAAAAATGAAATAAATACACTATAAACTAATTTATTTCCTTTTCTCATGGGGTTTTTTTTTTCTTTTGTTTTTTCCTTTTACAATTCAATAGATTTGAATGGTGATCGGTTTTCCTTTTCTGAAAAACTAAAAAAGTCAAATATCAATTGTCTTTGAACGAAACACATTAGCAAGTTGAACGAGTTAAAAAAAAAAAAAACAATTTACGCAGAAAGAAACAATAAGCACAAGTAAAAAAAAACCCGAGATTCTATAGAAGTATAAATGGGAAAAAAACTACAAAAGTTTCATTCTTCTTTGAAAAGAGTTTGTATAGATTTTTACATCACAAAAGCACCAAAAGGATACACTGAAGAATTCCAACTTCAAAAAGAGGAAAAATATTTTTTGTTTTGGTTTCTTTTCTCTTTTTATCATAACATAAAACAAACTTCCAGTCAATGGTTTTGCCGATTATCAAGATCATTTTTCATTTCTCATGCTAACATTGGTTATCGTACAAGGGTGTTGAAAATCGGAAAATTCTGAACGAATACTTTCAGATTTTTTCATGGTTCTTTTTTTGTTACTATTTCTAACTAAAATTCAATGAATCGCACAAAATGTATTAATTATCTGCTTTATATATCAAGAATCATTGAAAAGCTATGAATGCCTTTAGAATTAGAAAGTAAATAACAATTAATATTTTTCTTATTGTTTGTCACAAAAGATAACAACAAATAATGGAATACAATATTTTGTTGTTTATGTTCAATAATATGATCATATTTCAAGCAACTGAAGAGCTGATGTTAAATGTATATGTTTATTCCATCACATGTTGGAATTGATGGAAATGAAAGTAAAATTCTTCTATTAATATTATGGTTTGAATCAGAGTATCCTAGATATTTTTTTCAAAGTAGTTATTCTGCTGGATATTTATGCTATATTCTACATCCGCCATTAAAGCAATTGCTTTACAAACACAGTCTGGATCTGCAATTATAACCAAAATAAAAAAGATATCAAGTTCCTTAATGAAAATGGTAAATACATCACTTTCCAGTGAATTCCATCGCATGTTGAAATGGATAGAAGCGAAAGGGCAGATCTTCCGGCAAAAGAAGGAACAGAAATTCCTGGACAGTGTTCTATCCCTCTTGACTCGTTTAGGAGAACTATACGGGACAAAATTAAGTCAAATTATATTAGTGAATTATTATCTTACACCAAAAGAGAAGTCTGGGAGACAATCGGGGATGACTGGAAAAAATTGAGTGGAAAAACTCTCAAACAGGTTGCTGTAAATTTCAAAATAAAAAGTGGACACAACTGCCTGGTAGAACATCTGATCAAAATAGCGATTGTGAACTTTGATGTACGTGTCTTATGTAAGACAGAGAGAATGAATGAGGCCCATCTACTTGTGTGTTCTGGACTGGATTCTAACTTACAATAAAATGATGATTTGTGTACTCTTTACTGGACGGCCAGATAAATATGTCCTGATCATACGGACTTTTAATAGGGTGCTTCTAGCTTTTTTAATTTTTATTCTTAGAACATTTAACTTTTTAACTGTTTTTAAGGTGTTTTGGTTGTTTTTAAGGTGTTTTGGTTGTTTTTGTTAAGAAGGTTCCATTATAATTTTGTTGTTGTTGTTGTGTCTGCGGTAAGTGGCCAAATTTGAGTTGTAATAAAGCCATAGATAACAACAACAACAAATTTGTCTGTATTATAATATTAATTATCAGAAATTAATTGCAATAATTATTTTCACTTCGGGCTTTCTTAAATCTAAAGAATCCTCTTTTTTTGTCATCATCAATTCTTAAAGAACCTTTATTTAAGTAGTTGCCCTTTATATTTTGAACATTAAATTCTTGACATCATTAGTTAACTAATTTGTTGATCTTTTTAGCATGAATCGAATTTTCACCTTCTCGCCCACTAATAAGCACTATAACAGTTTCAAGACTAAATGTATATAATACGATTTAAATTTCAGAATTTACACGAAATATAATGAAGTTAGTACATTGCCTGTAAAAAAATCGTTTATATAAATGCTTTGTAACAAATTATTTATTCCCTGACAACACCAATGTTTAATTGCTTAATAAAAAAATTTACTCATTTTATACATATATTTTTAAATCCAAATATTTTGGAAATTAATATATGTTAAAAAGAAATTAGTGAAAATATAAATTAAATTTCTACGAAACTAAATTAGACAATAACAAAGAGAGATCATAAATTAATGATGACTTTATGAACATACTTCTTTATTGACGCAACGGCCCCATGATGGACCAACATCATCTGTCTACTGGCAGATTTCGAGGAGTATCTTGTTACGAGATAGGGTTGTCAGCCCTACTCCCAACATTCTACAGTCATATTTCATTAGGACCGACCGTTTAAAGTAGATTTCACACCACTACAATCATATATGGTTTCGCAGGGACTCGAACCCGAAAGCCTATTGCCCAGAGCGTTAGTCATTCGGCCATCAGGCTCCTTGTGAAGAGACCCATGAATTATAAAATGATACTTTAATAAATCTGATTAAAAAATATTTTTTTATGTTAGAAAAAAATTACAATCGCAAATGTTTAAATATCTAATTTATTTTACTTTACAATGATTTTTTCTATAATTAAAAGTTATTGGAATTTAGTATAATATATCAATTCAAACTCCGGAAATGTCGAGTTATATTGCCTAGTATTTTTATAAATTTAAACGAATATAAAAATAAAGAATACCAAATTCTAAAATTTATATAAAATAAAAATTCTAAATACTAAAATTTATATATTTTAGTATTTAGTATACTTATTGTACCTTAACACTCAGCTATTTAAAACTGACAATTATTATTGAATACAATGCATTATTGTGATAAAATTTAAAATTTACACAAACATAGTTGCACACATTAGGAAACTTACCTGCGAATTATTTTATTAAATTAATATCCGCTCCCCCATCCAGAAATCCTGTGAAGACATGCCATCTGCATAACCTCCACATCTATTGATTCTCTCACCCTCTCCAGAAAGAATTAAACCTTTCCTTTTCGATCTCCTATTGCTTTTTCAATTGCAATACACAACGCCGGCTCTCCAGCTCCGATTTTGACTTTTAAAGTATCAATAAAACAATAACTCAAGAAACTGCTCCCAGACTTTGAATACAAAAGATAAAATATTTCGTCATTTTCTGTTTGCGAAACTACAATGCGTAACGGCTGCTGGCTGTTGAAATTGAAAAATGTCTCATGTGCGTTCGTTTCACTTCTACGCATATTGCTTTTCAAAACTTCACTTTTATGAATTGTCTAACATTTTGTAACTATGTAAACCATAAACTAATTAAATTATTAAAATAATTATAATTGAATTATATTTCAATCATTATCTTTTATTCATTATTGTTGTTTTTAATTTAATAATGACAAAAAATTATTTTTATAAAGATTTCATTCATTTAAAATATTAATCTTATCTTTATTAATAAGGACATATAAATATTTTACCATCTAATATGAGAATAGGGCCTGATGGAAAAATAACTAGCGCTCTGGTGCTCGGTGCATTCGAGTTCGAGTCCCGGAGTGGGTATGGATGTTTGTAGTGGTTCGGAATCCACTTTAAACTGTAGTTCCTTGTCTAATATGGCTGTAGAGAGTTGAGGGTAGGGCTGACAACCCTACCTCGTAAAAAGAAAACGTTTCATGTCTCGAAATCTGCCAGTAGGCTGACTGCCTTAGCACACCATGGGGCTGTTGGGCCAATGAAGAAGAATACGAAAATGCAAATTTAATTAATTTATCACTGACCACAGTATCATAAAAAATGGGGGGATTTTTCTGAAATGGGGCACCTTTTTCAGCTGAAAATCTTCCATTAATATGTTTTTAATTAGCAGGTTTTTCAAGAAAAACCTTGAGATTTATCTCTAACTAATATCTCTCCTATTGATTTCAATACATTGTTCTTTTAAAAGTGATATCATATTTGTTATTAAAAATCAGAAGGATATTTGTTAGCATTTAAAATCAGAAAGTCTCTCTTAAAAAATCCTACTTATGATATTATTATACTGAAATTATTACATTAGTTTGATAAAAAAGTAAAATTAAGACATTCACAAAGATTAGATACTATTGTAAAGTAATCAAATGTATTCAGAGATATACTTTGCTTCTAGCTGATGCATTAGATAATTTTTCGAATTAAGTGACATACTGATTGTCTTCACTTTAATTTCATTATTAATTTAATTTCTATGAATGTATTCCATTTAATTTCATTATTAATTTAATTTCTATGAATGTATTCCATTTTATTTCTTTAATTTCTATGAATGTATTCCATTTTATTTCATTATTAATTTAATTTCTATGGATTTATTCCGTTTAATTGCACTATTACTATGGATGTATTACATTTAATTCTATTAATTTAATTCATATGGATGTATTCCATTAAATACCATTATTAATTTCTATAGGTATAACCAAGAAAGGTCACTTTTCGAAAGAGGAAGCGTAAATAAATATTTCTAGTTGCTTACAATGCATCATATTCTCTTGTTTGTGTACTTCATTGGAAATTCCATAGTTATCTCTGTATGTGCATAAAAGCTAACAAAACAGGAGGCCAGATGTCTATCAATTATATTATTTATACTATTAGCAAAAGAACCAACCAACGCTTAAAATCAAAAGAAACTAAGTTGCTTCAATTAATAGGTATAAAGAAGCATGTAAAATTCTTACTTCAGTCCAAAAGATATGGGGCCTCAATGGCCGAGTGTCTAGCGCTCTGTGGTTTGGAATCTTTGGTCCCAGTCTCATATGACAGTAGAGAGTCACAGAGCCCAGTCAGACATCATTCGCAAACTATATAAGGGCAACTCATCTCTAGGAAAAGTGATGGGGTGTGGTGTAGTACTGGTAGCCCAAAAGATATTAATTTCTTCTTCATCGTCATCAATGACGCAACAGCCCCATCATAGGCCAAGGCTGTCTGCCTGCTAGCAGGGGGTATAGGATAAGGTTGCCAACACTACTCCCAAAGCTCTATAGCCACATTAGAACGGGACTTACGGTTTAAAATGGATTTCAAACCACTACAAATATCCAACGGGACTCGAACCCGAAACCTGTGGCACCGAGTGCCAAAGCGCTAGTCACTCGGCCATTCAGGCCCCATTAATTTCTTCAAATGATGTAAATCGTTTGCAAGCACAAAATTGTTAGTATAAACTACTGAAATCTACATTTCTAAGTACTGATTTAGTATTGGATATAAAAAAATATATATTATTTGCAGCGTATTTAAGGTTAGCATAGACATTATTATATTTTCAATAGTGTCATTAATTTCCTTTATAAATAAAATAAAATTGCAACATTTTAATTTTTTTTTAATTTATGTAAAAAATACTTGCATTTTTAGAAGACTATAAAAAGATTATGTCATGGCCTAATCATAAAAGGAATCCGTTAGATTAAGAGACTGAATAATTATTGCAGTTTAAAATATTAAAAAATTCATTTATTTTTCAAGTTAATAGCCATAGTGGTATTCCATTTAACTCCATTATTAATTTGATTTCTATGGATGTATTCCTTTTAATTATATTATTAATACAATTTTTATCGATGTATTCCATTTAATTCCCTTATTAATTAAATTTTTATTCATGTATTCCATTTAATTCCATTATCTTCCATTACTGTACTTGGTCGCCAATATGTATTTTATTATAATTTTTTCAAAACTTAACATTAAAAAAAAAATTTCAATTCGTTCATTATGAGTGTTGGTATTTTGTGGACGGTCCCTCGCAAAAAGTGAAAATCTCGGAGCAGAGGTCGAAGATGAAATTTGCATGGGCTTTCTGAAATGCTAAAAACCGATTTGGGGAGAGTTTTAATTTCCACTTCTGGAAGTCGGTATTGGAAATTCGAGATTTTCGAAATAGACTTCCGGCTTCATGATAAGTAGGAGGGAAGAAAAGAATTAAAATTTCACCAGAATGTCTGCGGTTTTTCATTTTGCCATTTCTTTCTTCAGAAACTGAATATCAAGTGAGGAGCTGGCTGCCATGTTTGGTTTTTCAATTGGGTTTTAAATGGATTTTTTTGTTAGTCCTTGAATTCTTTTTGGAGATTCATATTATATATTATTGTTATTATATAATGTAAACAACACAAGAAAAATTTAGATGAAACAAGTAACATAAAAAAAAAAAATTTAATGTCAATTCCTGCTTTTTTTTTCACTGTATTGCAGAAAGTCCTTTATAAATAATTTTCATTCATTTTTTAAAGTTTATCTGGCGCCATCTATTGGTAGATACATGCAACTTAAATCTAAAAAAAAACTAAAATTAATTAATTAAATTTAATGAATGAATTAATGTTTGTAAAACAGTATTAACATCAAATGTCATCCACTACAAGTTTAAAAAAATGTATTTAAACTTGAGTGGAGGAATAAAAAGTATTTTATGAACCATTGAAAATGTGAACAACACATATATAGTGAGAGTGTGAGCTAATAGAAGGAATTGAAAAAGAGATAAGAAGAAATAAACTAATCAAGGGATTCATAATATTTTCTAAGATAAATTGATGCCAAATTGGCTGTCGCCAAATGACGATAATTAATTCAAATTGGCCCGTTACTCCTGTTACTTAAAAAAAAATCGAAATTAAATTTACTTTAAAATTTAAAAATTTATAAAGTACAATTTAAAATAATTTATTATTTAAAACTATAAACATCTAATAACAATCATAGAATAAATCTTACATTTTTTTAATCTTAACATATACTACTTAAGAATCATTTAAGAATTCTTTAAGAAATCACAGAAATTTATTTCACAGTGCAAAACAAATATTTTCCTGAAATAATTATCCTGTATATAACCAATGATTTAAATGTATAACCTTGTTTCTTCCTACACTCTGAGGCGTTCAGGAGAAAGGGTCAGTCAGCTTCGAGACTCTCACCCGAGAGGAAGTACAGCGCAACCTACTCTCCTGCTTAGAAACGTTTAGTTTACAGTTTCTCACCCTAAGAGGAAATATATTTAGCGCAATACTGCTTATCAGTTGGCCTACAGACTCTCATCCTGAGAAGAAGTATATTTTGCACACCCTGCGTGTAGCCGAGTTTTGAGTTTTCGGCGTAGAAGTGGAATCCTTCAAAGAATCTATAATTATATGTCTTTAAATGTGTTAAATAATGTATAGCTCTAATTGTATGTGTGTGGTGTTTGTGCGTGAGTAAGTAAAGCTGTGAGTTCTCTAATCTGTCCACAACTATTTCAAACCCAACCACGTTTAGTTACAATCTTGTTGGCCAACTGCACACTACAAAAAATATTAAATTAAAAATCTATTTCATTTTTGAAGCTGCACTATTTATCAATTCTAATTATTTAATTTTAAATTCACAAATGTTATGCCGAATAATTTAACTAAATCAAAATTATTTTATTAACTTGTTTGTTGGCATTCACCAACATGTAGATAATCACAATTTCTGCAGAAGTAATAGTAATATATGCATATGGCAGTCATCTGTTCTCCAAAAATTAACAATATCATAAAAACGGCCAAGTGACTAGTTCACTGGATCACGGTTCCACAGGTTACAGGTTCGTGTCCCGGCGGTGCCATGGATGTTTGTAGTGGTTCAGAATTTACTTCAAACTGTAGGTCCCAGTGAAAGATGACTGTTGGGCATAGGGCTGACAACCCTACCTCATAATGAGATAACATCTATCTCGAAATCGGCTAGTAGACTGGCATGGCCCATCACAGGGCTGCTGCACAAATGAAGAAGTATATTCACAAAACCGATCATCATTAATTTGTGATCTCTCTTTGTTATTGTGTAATTCAGTTTCGTAAAAATTTAATTCATATTTTCACTAATTTCTTTTTAACATATATTTCTTTTTCTATTTCTTTCCTTTTAACATATATATTTAAAAGTATATACATAAAATGACCACATTTTTTTCATCAAGCAATTAATCATTGATGTTTTCAGAGGATAAATAATTTGCTTACAAAACATATATATAAAGGAATTTATTACAGGGAATATAATAACTTCATTATGTTCCGTAAAAACTGTAGTAAGCTTTCATTTGAGGCTTGATGGCCGAGTGACTAGCACTCTAGTGCCACAGTTTTCGTGTTCGAGTTCCGGCGGTGCCGTGGATGATTGTAGTGGTTCGAAATCGACTTTAAATACTAGGTCACGGTCTAATATGACTGTAGAGCATTGGACGTAGGGCTGACAATCTTACCTCGTAAGAAGAAAATCTCTCCTATCTAGAAATCTGCCAGCAGGCAGACGGCCTTTGCCCACCATAGGGCTGTTGCGCCAAACAAGAAAAAAAAATCAAAATGAAGGTTATTTAAAATTCAAAATGGTTATTATTTAAAGACTAAAGAGTTTTTAAACAACAGTTTAAAAATAATTTATTAGTAAAAACTAGAAACATAAACATAACTTATAAACTGTTATAACAAAAAAAAAAGTCGTTTTGAAAAACAATTATAGTAGTTTATTTTATAATTTCTTTAATATAATTCCTGCCTTTATCAGATAAAATAAAATATATGCATAAAAAAATGTATTGAATGGTATTAACTCTCAGTGTTTTTCTCATATATTATGAAGGAAAACAAGAAAATATTTTTTTAAAGGATAAACTTTTCTGCTTTTATAGCATAAAAAAAGTTTGTATTGTACAAATATTTCTAAAATGCAATTTTCGAAGGATTATGTATGTGAAGAAAAAGTTTAATCTCTTCTGACAGACGATGCATTATTTTATTTATACTATTTCAAACTTATTTTACAAACATTTTTATCGTTGAAAGTAGGGTTTAAAATCTAAAATGCAATTTTATTCAAAGTCTAATCCAATAATAAAATTCGGAGAAAGGCACTTTTAGCCAAATAATTTGCTAGAAGACAGAATAAAAATTTTATAAACAAGTGAATAAATTTATAACTTTAAACACAATTTTCTAAGCTCTTTACCTTTTACATTATCTAAAAATATTATGATTTTTATAATCATTTGTAAATACATAAATCGTCCTATAGATAGTTACTGCATAAATATTTTTTTGTTGTTCCAATGCAACTGGCAAACACTTAGACAGCTTGGTCTTGGATGCCTTAAGGCAAGCGCTGCACAGACGTTACTCACTTTGCATTACCCAGGGGGCGTGTGTAACTTGAAGATACGGACGCTGAGTAACAATGCCCCCGCAACTACGATCCGATTAGGACCGGGATCTACGCTTTAAAGTGGATTCCGAACCACTACAAACATCCATGGCACCGCCGGGACTCGAACCCTGTGGTACACAGCGTCAGAGCGCTAGCCACTCGGCCATTCAGGCCCCCCTGTATAAATATAAAGGCATGCTTATAATTCGGAATGAAATATTTAACAGCGTAGTGTTGTCAGTAGTTTGTACAGCTGGACCTGGTTGTAGTTGGGTTGAGACACAGGTTTAAGAACACACAGCTTTATTTGCAAGCACGTAAACACGGCATAAACACCACAATTAAAGATACTACATGTAGCACATTTAAAGAATACATTTGAAGATTCATGGAAGGATTCTACTTCTAAGCTGTAAATACTTTCATATCCTTTCGGGATGAGAGATTATAAATAATGGAAGCGCCAGTTGCGCCGTACGTCATCTCGGGGGAGAGTCTCGATGCCTACTTATGCCCATGATTGGCTAACTATATCTTCTCTAGGGTGAAAGACTAAACTGAACGTCTCTGAGGCAGCAGCGCCGGTCTTGCTGTGCATCCTGTTTGATGAAATTCTCCATGCCTATTGACGATTTCTTCTGAACGCCACAAGGGGCACTCTTGCAGTGCGTACGAGGTAACACGGTTGCTAGGGTCGAACCACGGTTGCAACTGTTATATTAATCAGGCTCCGAATGGGCCAGAATTGCAATAACAATTAAGTTTTAGTGAATAGTGAATTACATTAACTAGGAATTACATTGACCGTACTATGAATTACATAATTATGAATTACATTAACTAGGAATTACATTGACCGTACTATGAATTACATAACTATGAATTACATTAACTATGAATTACATTAACTATTTTACTCTTAAAATTTGTATTGTATGAAAAAGTTCTATGCCGCAATGATTTTGCTAAGATTATTGCAATTTGAAACTTTCATATGGTTTAATACAAGAAATATTTTAGAAAATATTTTAAACATATTTATTAAGTTATTTTTAGCAATATTTATGGTCGGATAATAATATAAATGCAGCATAAGTAAATCTCCTAGACTAGTTCGCGGCCTGACGCCCAATTGGCTAGAGCTCTGGCCTTTATTACCACAGGCTTCAGGTTCGAATCCTGGCTATGGCATGGATGTTTGTTAAGGATTCTTAATCCACGTTAAGCTGTAGATCCTGGTATAATTAGACTAAAGTGCGCACAAAATGACCGCAGAGCGCAAATCAAACCAAACATGCAATAGTTCAAAGCGTGACAAAGATTTAGAGGTTTAATAACTTTAGTGACTTCAATTGAATTTTAAGTTCAATTTCCACTTAATACCTTCTTATACTTCTTCATTGGCGCAATAGCCCTATGGTGGGTCAAGGCCGTCTGGCTGCTGACAAATAAACAATATCTTAGTAAAATAAAAATTTTCTGTTAATTTCTTGTACAGAAATTTATCTTCAACTTTAAAAATCAATTTATTTGAATAACTAACTGAATCAAAGATAGTTTTATGTATTTAAAGAATTGTTCTTTTAATGTATATATTTTGGCTGTTGTAAAGTTATAATTAATTAAATTTCACCATCACATGCAATAACAATATATGCATATGCATATAACCTGTTCTCCATAAATTAGCAATATCATAAAAATTTAAAACGAAGATCCTTTATTTAAAGACTGAAGAAATTTTAAACAACCAATTAGAGATAATTTATTAGTAAAAAAAAGAAACATCTAATAACAAATGAAACAATCAGTTTGAAAAACAATTATAGTAGTTTATTTTATATTTTCCTTAATATAATTCCTTGCTTTATCCGATAAAATAAAATATATTGAAATGGTTTTAACACTCAGTTTTTCTCACATATTATGAAGAAAAACGTAAAAATATTTTTTTTAAAGGATACACTTTTCTGTTTTTATAACATAAAAAAAAGTTTGTATTGAACAAATATTTCTAAAATGCAATTTTCGAAGGATTATGCGCAAGAAGAAAAAGTTTAATCTCTCATGACAGACGATGCATTATTTTATTTATACTATTTCAAACTTATTTTACAAACATTTTTATCGTTGAAAATAGAGTTTAAAATCTAAAATGCAATTTCATTCGAAGTCTAATCCAATAATAAAATTCGGAGAAAGGCACTTTTATCGAAATAATTTGCTGGAAGACAGAATAAAAACTTTATAAACAAAAGAATGAATCTATAAATTTAAGCACAATTTTCTAAGCTCTTATATCTCTTTTACATTATCCTATATATTATTACTTTTGTAATCATTTGTAAATACATAACTTGTCATATCGTCACATAGATAGTTAGTGCATGAATATAAATGCATACTTATAATACGGAATGAAATATTTAGCAGTTATATTAATCAGGCTAAGAGTAATTTAAATTACTCTTATTAAATTCATAAGAGTAAATGAATTTAAAGTATTTATTTTAGGATAAAACATAGAATAAGTAGAAATAAAATATCATTAGTTAAAGTATCGTTAATATCTATCGTAACATAGACGTAATGATCAAATAAAAGCAACTATAACTTCGAGAGACGTTTTTAAAGTAGGTAGTGAATGATAATTAAGAATGGGTATCCTATTATAATAGTTAAGACTCTAATTAAATTTTAACTATTTATCTTTTATCATATATTATATATCATATATCCAAGGTTAAAATTTCGATATTAAAACAATCCGTGAACTTATAAAACTATTAATTACATTCCAGTATTATTATTATTTTTCAAATAGGATATAGTGTTTTATTACATTTAAAAACTACAAGATTTTAAAGAAATTTTACAGAATAATTAAAAATACTAATCTTTATAAAAATGCCAAGTTCTGAAATGAATCTTCGAAAAATAATTACCAATTTTAGCTGATCCATCAAAAAACATTTATAATAAATTAAAATATATGCATGAATCACAAATCTGAATTTAAAACTATCATTTTTTAAAATAATAAATGAATAAGATAAAAATTATAAAGAGTTAATTTTAAAATAAATCAAAGAAATAAATATATATGAATTGTCTTTTTTATTTCAGCATATTATATAATAACCATGTTATTATACATTATAAATATTAGATTATTACATATTAATTAAATTATCATTTAATACCTGGTGCATAAATATAAATTCATACTTATAATCCAGAATTAAATATGTAACGGTTTAACATATCTCCAACATGAATTAGCATATTATTGATACAAAATAACCTACTTTTAAACCAATACAAACTATCAGATAACTATAATTATTATCAGACTCCTAATGAATCAGGATTACAGAATTTTTACTATTAATATTTGTATTGTATGAAAAAGGTATATGCCGCAGTGATTTTGCTAAGACTGTTACAAGTTGAAGCTTTCATTTGGTTTAATACAGGAAATGTTTTAGAAAATATATTAAACATATTTATCGAATTATTTTTAGCAATATTTATGATCTTATAAAAATAAAAATGCAAAATACGTCTCCTAGAATAAAAACAAGTAATATAAAAAAAAAATTTTAAATCACTTCCTTCCTTTCTTTCACTCTATTGCAGAAAGTCCTTTATAAACAATTTTCATTCATCTTTTAAAGTTTATCTGGCGCCATCTATTGGTAGATATATGCAACTTAAATCTAAAAAAAACTAAAATTAATTATTTAAATTTAATGAATGAATTAATATTTTTAAAAAACTGTATTAATATCAAGTGTCATCTACTATAAGTTCAAAAAAATGTATTTGAACTTGAGTGGAGGAATAAAAAGTATTTCATTAACGAACGAAATCTCGAATAACGGCAAAATAATAAAAGCAAATACATACGATAAAAATAATAAAAGTAAATATATTAGGATATATTTCAAATTAAATTAAAAACTTTTTAATCATTTAAAATTAAAAAATATAGTATACATTAACAAGAATACTCAAACACGATAGTTTCAAATTTCAAACGTAAAAAATTAAGAATAATAAAATCCAGAAAAATAAGCTAAATTAAAATCAGACCATTTTTTTATATTATTGCCAATTTGTAGTTACATTATTTTAAAAATTGAACATTATATATTAAATGAATAATAAAAATATTTCATAATAAAATAAAAATAATTAATAATTAAATGAATAAATTAAAATCAGACGATTTTTTAATATTATTTTCAATTTGTAGTTACATTATTTTAAAAATTGAATAATATATATTAAATGATTAATAAAAATATTGATAAAAAATAATAATAATTAATAATTAAATGAATAAAAATAATTAATAATTGAATGAATAAAATAAATAATAATGATTAATTAATAAATAATTAGTTAGGAGAAACAAGAGATTATTAATTATTAATTAATGAATAATTCATTACTCATTCATTCATAATTCATAATAATTCATTAATAATTCATTCATTCATAAATTATATTTAATTAATGAATTAATATTTGAAAAAACTGTATTAACATCCAGTGTCATCCACTACAAGTTCAAAAAAAATTATTTAAACTTGAGTGGATGAATAAAATGTATTTTATGAACGATTGAAAATTTGAACAAGATATATATAGGGAAAGTGGGAGATAATAAAGGAATTTAATAATAATCCATACAATAAAAATAATTATAATAAATAATGTTCCATAGAATAAAAACATATGTAAATTATTATAATTCAATAATTTGAATGTTTATTTATTTTAAATATAAGCAACCAAATGTTAATACATTTTAAATATAAACCTATTTTACCACCGATTATTCTGAATTTATTTATTAAAGAAAAGAACAAGAAATCATTTCAGCTGCAAAAATAAATTCCATCTACACTTTTTATACACTGGATTTGGCAACACTGAAGAAAAAGAAGTAAAGCAGCTATCAGGCAGTGAGTAAAAGCTCACAGAGAGAGAGAAGGGGAAACTTGCCATAGGAAGAATCCATTCTGCTGCGGAATCAACATTTTTCTTATGTAGTAATCATTCTCTGGTCGAAGTCTATTGTCCAGTAATCAGTGACTTGTCACTCCTCCTTATCGCTGCTACGATATGTCCTCATTCCTTCACGACGAAATTAATGTCCATTTCGGACGCTGCGCATAGTTTGTTTGGAAAGGCCACGGTGTTATTGAAAGCGATGAATCAGTAAGATGGACATTGACAATGTCAACATACACTTTTTGTGTCAAATGAAGGTCAAACGAATATTTCTATGAAGCCTCGTATTTTTTAGTTGTTTCCGTTGCTGGGCTTCCTGTTATTATTTTGGAAGGACAGTTATTAGAATGATATGAAATATAATAACAAAGTGTATCAATTATGAGGTGGCAGTATGTTTTGAAATTCATTGTTTTTGCTTTTTATTTCGAAATATGTTATTTATCTTAGGAATATTTAATCCCTATTTCTTGTTATAAACTCATGTTTGTGAAAATTGCAATACCATGAAGGAATCGTCATAATTGAATGAAATTTAATACACAGTTGAGTGGTAGTGGTACAAATAAATGATTAAATGTTCAAAGCAAACAAACAATAACAAGAGATCGGAATCAGTATTTTGTGTAGCCACTACGCGACGCAATAAGTGCTGCTACACGACGTGGCGTGGAGTCAAACAAATTTTGAATGTCTGCCTGAGGAAGAGCATTCCATATTGTTTGTATTCGCACCCAAAGTTCTTCTGCAGAAGCAACACGACGAGGATTACGAGCGAGACGCCGACCAACGAAATCCCACACATGTTCAATCGGCGACATATCCGGGGAATACGCAGGCCAAGGAAGAAGCTGTACCTGCCGCGTTGCAAAGAAGGATTGAACAGTCCTAGCGATATAGGGCGGGCATTGTCCTGTTGAAATACAGTGCCTGGCAAGCTTTGAAGGAAAGGAACAGCTTGGGGCTGTAGAACTTCACTGATGTACCGGTTGCTGTTCAGATTGCCCACAATTCTTAGCAATTGAGATCGTCCATGATATGCTATGGCACCCCAGACCATAACCCCGGGTGTTCGTCCACTGTGGCGTTCGATAATGCACTCCGGAAGGTGGCGTTCACCGGCATAGCGTCTGAACGAATGAGACCATTATGGTACCACAAATTAAAGCAGGATTCTTTAGAAAACACGACATGCTGCCAATCAGCACGCCAGTCTCTATGCTGAGCGGCCCATTGTAGCCGCAGGCTGCGATGGTTTAGCATGAGAGGAATCCTGTATAAAGGAGTCCTTGCGCGCAGTCCACGCTGCAGCAGACGTCTACGAATTGATGAAGCACACAATGAAACATCTGTAGCTATTGACCACTGTGCTGTCAATTGTCTAGAGGAAGCTGTACGGTCCGTCAGCGCCATGCGGACGAGGTGTCTATCATCGCGAGCTGACGTCCCATTTCGGAGTCCACTCCTGGATTTCCGAGTTGTCCGACACTCGTCCGTCCACTGCTTCAAAACACGCATCACTGTGTTGCTGTTACCCTGCGCACGAGCGGCTACTGCACGATAAGACAATCCAGCTTCACGAAGGCCGATGATTCTCCCCCGTTGAAACTCTGTAAGTTATTTAAATCTCGCTCTCTTTCGTCGAAGAGGCATAACTAACGATTGAGCTAACGTTTACCACTAGCAGATAACCACCGATAACCATACACGCCTCGCTACAGCCGTCTATTTATTCGGATCCATCCGTCGTTCAGAGGGCGCTGCTCAGCATACGCATGCGCTACGAATTTGAAATTCTAATCATTTGCATATCATGCGCTAATTTGCATTTCCTGAAAATTTCGGCTCGCTCGCGTAAGTCCTTCCTGGTGTTGCAATTTTCACAAACATGAGTTTATTTTATCTTCTATTTCTAATCGTGTCTTTAATTCTCAATGCATCAGAAATCATAAAACTTTTTTTATCCATAATGGACATTCCACGTAGACTCGAGAACTCTGAAAATCTCCGACCTTGTATTGAACTGCACTTGTAAATCAAAGTAATATTTTTAATTTTCATTTATTTGTAAATATTATAATAACTTGTAAATAAAAATTAGAGTGTTCCCTTCAACCTGAAATTGGCCCTTTATTTGAAGACATTATAGGTCTAGTATAGGCCGAGACGTTACAATGAATCATAATCCTGAATTTAAAATTATCACCTTTTTTTAAAAATAATAAATGAATAATATAAAAATTATATAGAATAAATTTTAGAATTAGTGTAATAAGTATATATATATATATATATATATATATTCTATTTCATCATGTAAATTTAATATTTTATATTATAACCATGTTGTTATGTGTTATATAAATATTATATATTAAATAAAGTATTATATTATAAAATAAATTTTAATTATTATAACACAATCCTTTGAATTTTTATTCACTTTAAAAATAAATCTAATAATATGAAAAAGGAAACATTTAAGCTGTAACAGAAATTCCATCTGCACTTTTTATATGCTGTATTTGGCAACACTGAAGAAAAAGAAGTAAATCATCTATCAGGCAGTGAGTAAAGCTCACAGAGAGAGAGAGAGAAGGAAAACTTGCATAGGAGGAATCTATTCCGCTGCAGAAGAATCAACATTTTTCTTATGTAGTAATCATTCTCTGGTCGAAGTCTATTGTCCAGTAATCAGTGACTTGTCACTCCTCCTTATCGCTGGGACGATATGTCCTCATTCCTTCTCGACAAAATTAATGTCCTTTTCGGACGCTGCGCATAGTTTGTTTGGAAAGGCCACGGTGTTTTTGAAAGCGATGAATCAGTAAGATGGACATTGGCAATGTCAACATACACTTTTTGTGTCAAATGAAGGTCGACCGAATATTTCTGGGATGCCTGATATTTTTTAGTTGTTTCCGTTGCTAGGCATCCTGTTATTATTTTGGAAGCACTTTTATAAGAATGGTATGAAATATAGTAACAAAGTATATCGTTTACTTGGTGGCAATATGTTATGAAATTCTTTGTTTTTATCTCGAAATATGTTATTGATCTCAGGAATATTTAATCGTTATTTCTTGTTATATTTTATCTTCCATTTATGATCGTAATATTTCAACGTGTCTTTAATTCTCAATGCTCTCTCTCTATGAAGCCGTTATAGGTCTAGTATAGGCCGAGACGTTACAATGAATCTTAATCATTTTAAAATTATAATTTTTTAAATAATAAATAAATAATATAAAAATTAATTGAAAAAATTAATTTTAGAATAAGTGTAAAAAATAAATATATATGATATATCATTTTATTTCAACATGTAAATTTAATATATTATGTAATAATCATATTGTTATATATTAAATGAATTATAATGTAATAAAAAAGAATTAAAATTATTATAATGCATTATCATTTCAATGTTTATTCATTTTAAATATAAACCTATTTTACTACCGATTATTCTGCATTTATTTACCGGAGAAATGAAAAAGGAAGCATTTAAGCTCTAAAAAGAAATGCCATCTGTACCTTTTATACACTGGATTTGGCAACACTGAAGACAGCAAGAAAAAGAAGTAAAGCAGCTATCACGCAGTGAGTAAAGCTCAAGGAATTCTGAATTTGAAACTATCATTTTTTAAATAATAAAATAATAATATAAAAGTTATAAAGAATTAATTTTAGAATAAGTGTAAAAAATAACTATATATAATGTATATTTTTTATTCCATCATGTAAATTTAATATATTATGTATCGTTGTTATCATATGTTATATAAATATTATATTATTATACAATTAAATAAATTATGATATAATAAAAATAAATTTAAATTATTATAACTCAATCCTTTGAATTTCTGCTCACTTTAAACATAAAATTTTACCAACGATTATTCTGAATTTATTTACCAGAGAAATGAAAAAGGAGACGCTTAAGCTGTAACAGAAATTCCATCTGCACTTTTTATACAATGTATTTGGCAACACTGAAGAAAAAGAAGTAAAGCTCACAGAGAGAGAAGGGAAAACTTGCATAGAAGGAATCTATTCCGCTGCAGAATCAACATTTTTCTTATGTAGTAATCACTCTCTGGTCGAAGTCTATTGTCCAGTAATCAGTGACTTATCACTCCTCCTTATCGCTGCTACGATATGTCCTCATTCCTTCACGTTGGGTTGGACGAAATTCATGTCCATTTCGGACGCTGCGCATAGTTTGTTTGGAAATGGCCACGGTGTTATTGAAAGCGATGAATCAGTAAGATGGACATTGACAATGTCAACATACACTTTTTGTGTCAAATGAAGGTCAAACGAATATTTCTATGAAGCCTCGTATTTTTTAGTTGTTTCCGTTGCTGGGCTTCCTGTTATTATTTTGGAAGGACAGTTATTAGAATGATATGAAATATAATAACAAAGTGTATCATTTACTTGGTGGCAGTATGTTATGAAATTCTTTGCTTTTTTTTTCTCTCGAAATATGTTATTTGTCTTAGGAATGTTTAATCTTCATTTCTTGTTATACTTTATCTTCTATTTCTGATCGTGTCTTTAACTCTCAATGCATCAGAAATCATAAAACTTTTTTTTATCCATAATGGACATTCCACGTAGACACGAGGACTCTGGAAATCACCGACCTTGGATTGAACTGCACTTGTGAATCAAATTTATATCTTTAATTTTCATTTATTTGTAAATATTATAATAACTTGTAATTAAAAATTAGAACGTTCCCTTCAACCTGAAATTGGCCCTTTAATTGAAGCCGTTATAGGTCTAGTATAGGCCGAGACGTTACAATGAATCATAATCCTGAATTTAAAGCTATCATCTTTTTTTTTTTTTAAATAATAAATGAATAATATAATAATTATATAGAATTACATTTAGAATTAGTGTAATATGTATATATATATATATTCTATTCCATCATGTATATTTAATATATTATATAATAACCATATTGTTATGTGTTATATAAATATTATAATATTATATATTAAATAAAGTATTATATGATAAAAATAAATTTAAATTATTATAACACAATCCTTTGAATTTTTATTCACTTTGGTAAAATAAATCTAATAATATGAAAAAGGAAACATTTAAGCTGTAACAGAAATTCCATCTGCACTTTTTATACACTGGACTTGGCAACACCAAAAAGAAAGAAGTAAATCATCTATCAGGCAGTGAGTAAAGCTCACAGAGAGAGAGAAGGGAAAACTTGCATAGGAGGAATCTATTCGGCTGCAGAAGAATCAACATTTTTCTTATGTAGCAATCGTTCTCTGGTCGAAGTCTATTGTCCAGTAATCAGTGACTTGTCACTCCTCCTTATCGCTGGGACGATATGTCCTCATTCCTTCTCGACAAAATTAATGTCCTTTTCGGACGCTGCGCATAGTTTGTTTGGAAAGGCCACGGTGTTTTCGAAAGCGATGAATCAGTAAGATGGACATTGGCAATGTCAACATACACTTTTTGTGTCAAATGAAGGTCGAACGAATATTTCTGGGATGCCTGATATTTTTTAGTTGTTTCCGTTGCTAGGCATCCTGTTATTATTTTGGAAGCACATTTATTAGAATGATATGAAACATAATAACTAAGTATATCATTTACTTGGTGGCAGTTTGTTATGAAATTCTTTGTTGTTTTTATCTCGAAATATGTTATTTATCTCAGGAATATTTATTAATCATTTCTTGTTATACTTCATCTTCCATTTATGATCGTAATATTTCAGCATGTTAATTTATTTAATATTTCAGCATAATATTACATATCTTACATTATTATATATTAAATAAATTATCATACAATAAAAATTAATTTAATTTATTATAACACAATCATTTGATTATTTATTCAATTTAAATATAAATCTATTTTATATTAAATATAAATCTATCAACAGATTATTCTGCGTTTATTTACCAGAGAAATAAAGAAGGGAACCTTTAAGCTGTAAAAGAAATTCTATTTGCACTTTTTATACACTGGATTTGGCAACAGAAGTAAAGCAGCTATCAGGCAGTGAGTAAAGCTCACAGAGAGAGAAAAGGGAAAACTTGCATAGGACGAATCTATTCAGCTGCAGAAGAATCAACATTTTTCTTATGTAGTAATCATTCTCTGGTCGAAGTCTATTGTCCAGTAATCATTGACTTGTCACTCCTCCTTATCGCTGCTGCGATATGTCCTCATTCCTTCACGTTGGGTGGACGAAATTAATGCCCATTTCGGACGCTGCGCATAGTTTGTTTGGAAAGGCCACGGTGTTATTGACAGCGATGAATCAGTAAGATGGACATTGACAATGTCAACATACACTTTTTGTGTCAAATGAAGGTCGAACGAATAATTCTAGGATGCCTCATATTTTTTAGTTGTTTCTGTTGATAGGCATCCTGCTATTATTTCGGAGGACATTTAATGGAATGATATGAAATGTAGTAACAAAGTATATCGTTTACTTTGGGGTAATATGTTATGAAGTACTTTGTTTTTTTATCACGAAATATGTTATTTATTCTCAGGAATATTTAATCTTCATTTCTTATTATACTTTATCTTCTATTTCTGATCGTGTCTTTAATTCTCAATGCATCAGAATTCATAAAACTTTTTCATCCATAATGGACATTCCCTTTAGACTCGAGAATCGACTCCGACCTCGGATTGAACTGCACGTATGAATCAAATTTATATTCTTAATTTTCATTTATTTGTAAATATTATAATAACTTGTAAATAAAAATTAAAGTGTTCCATGGAGCTGAAAGTGGACCTCATCTTGAAACCAATTATAAGCTTAATATAGGCCTAGACAATGAATCATAATTCTGAATTTGACAATATCATTTTTTTAAATGAATAATATAAAAAAATAATATAAATGAATAATATAAAAATTGTATAGAATTAATTATTTAAGTGTAATATGTATATATATATATATATATATATATATATATATATATATATATATATATTCTATTTCATCAGATAAATTTAATGTATTATATAATAACCATGTTGTTATATGTTATATAAATATTATATTTTTATATACTAAATAAATTATCATATAATAAAAATAAATTTAAATTATTATAACACAATCATTTCAATATATATTCACATTAAATATAAATCTATTTTACCACCTATTATTCCTCATCTATTTACCGAAGAGAAATTAAAAAAAAAACATTTAAGCTGTAAAAGAAATTCCATCTGCACTTTTTATACACTGGATTTGGCAACAGAAGTAAAGCAGCTATCAGGCAGTGAGTAAAGCTCACAGAGAGAGAGAAGGGAAAACTTCCATAGGAGGAATCTATTCGGCTGCAGAAGAATCAAATTTTTCTTATGTAGTAATCATTCTCTGGTCGAAGTCTATTGTCCAGTAATCAGTGACTTGTCACTCCTCCTTATCGCTGCTGCGATATGTCATCATTCCTTCACGTTGGGTGGACGAAATTAATGTCCATTTCGGACGCTGCGCATAGTTTGTTTGGAAAAGGCCACGGTGTTATTGAAAGCAATGAATCAGTAAGATGGACATTGACTATGTCAACATACACTTTTTTGTCAAATGAAGGTCGAACGAATATTTCTATGAAGCCTAATATTTTTTAGTTGTTTCCGTTGCTAGGCATCCTGTTATTATTTTGGAAGCACATTTATTAGAATGATATGAAACATAATAACAAAGTATATCATTTACTTGGTGGCAGTTTGTTATGAAATTCTTTGTTGTTTTTATCTCGAAATATGTTATTTATCTCAGGAATATTTATTAATCATTTCTTGTTATACTTCATCTTCCATTTATGATCGTAATATTTCAGCATGTTAATTTATTTAATATTTCAGCATAATATTACATATCTTACATTATTATATATTAAATAAATTATCATACAATAAAAATTAATTTAATTTATTATAACACAATCATTTGATTATTTATTCAATTTAAATACAAATCTATTTTATATTAAATATAAGTCTATCAACAGATTATTCTGCGTTTATTTACCAGAGAAATAAAAAAGGGAACCTTTAAGCTGTAAAAGAAATTCTATTTGCACTTTTTATACACTGGATTTGGCAACAGAAGTAAATCAGCTATCACGCAGTGAGTAAAGCTCACAGAGAGAGAGGGGAAAACTTGCATAGGAGGAATCTATTCCGCCGCAGAATCAACATTTTTCTTATGTAGTAATCATTCTCCGGTCGAAGTCTATTGTCCAGTAATCAGTGACTTGTCACTCTTCCTTATCGCTGGGACGATATGTCCTCATTCCTTCACGTTGGGTTGGACGAAATTAATGTCCATTTCGGACTCTGCGCATAGTTTGTTTGGAAAGGCCACGGTGTTATTGAAAGCCATGAATCAGTAAGATGGACATTGACAATGTCAACATACACGTTTTGTGTCAAATGAAGGTCGAACGAATATTTCTATGAAGCCTCATATATTTTTTAGTTGTTTCCGTTGCTAGGCATCCTGGTATTATTTTGTAAGGACATTTATTGGAATCATATGAAATATAATAACAAAGTATATCATTTGGTTGGTTGCAATATGTTATTAAATTCTTTGTTTCATCTCGAAATATGTCATTTATCTCAGGAATATTTACTAGTCATTTCTTGTTATATTTTATCCTCAATTTATGATCAGAATATATCAGAATGTCTGCATCAGAAATCATATTCATTTTCAATGCATCAGAAATCATAAAACTTTTTTTTATCCAAAATGGACATTCCACAGAAATTTTTCTTCAAAATTTTCCGATAGTGTTCAAATTTGTCTAAAATTACATTTAACAGTTTACGTTAAATTTAATCATTTAAAAAGTCATTTTGATTGTAAATTAGATTTTTATAGCAAGGATTTGGAAAAGCAAGAATTGTTTTTTTAAAGAATTTATAATTTTAAACTTTTTTTAAATAGAATAGATATTTTTGATACTTTGTGTTTTAATTAAATAATTTTAAAACAGCAAGCCTATTTTTTTTTAAATTTTTCTCATATTATGTTTTAAGCCATTTAAATTATTATATAATTTTTGAATAAATGTTATTTTTTAAATATAATTTTTAAAATTGTTTCCATGTGGTTTGTATCATTACTTGTACAAACATCACTTGTATCATTACATGTATCAGTACTTGTATGAATCTTGTATATTCTTCCATGTTCTTTTCAATAGAAAAATATCATTGTATCAAGAAAAGAAAAATCTGGAGAAATCTACAGGAAGAAATGTTTTGATTTATTACTTACGCCTGTGCAACATAAAAATTAATAATTAAATATTTTTAAATTAATTGTTATTACTCTAATATTTACTTTTTCTGTTAAATAGCCCTTACCTAAATTATTATGTTAAAATTTTGTACTTCTAAATAATATTTAACTGATTTTTTGTTGTTTTAAATTTTAGATATTATTTGTTTAAATCACAGTTCGTAGCAGAAAAACTAAATTCTTGTTATATAAAACCATTATTAGATCTATTTTGGTCTATGGCTCTGAAACATGGACTTTGGCAAGATCTGATGAGGTCCAATTGGGTATATTTGAGGGGAAGATTTTAAGGGATATTCTTGGAGGTGTTAAGGAAAGTGATGGTTGGAGAAGACGGTGCAACGCAGAAATTTGTAAATGCTACAGAGACCCAGATATTCTAAAATTGATTAAGATCAATATATTAAACTAGGCTGCTCATATATTTAGAATGAATGACTTTAAACCCTCAAAAATGCTCTTTTCGGCAAAGAATCATGGAGAAAGAGGAAGAGAGCGACCTAAATCGCGATGGATAGACGCAGTTGAAAAAGATTTTGTTCTTCTAAATGTTAAGAATTGGAGGACCACTGTCACCTGGAGGATTGCATGTAAATCTATTCAAAGGAATGCCTTGGCCCACTCTGGACTGTCGTGCCACTAATGATGATGACGATGAAATTTTATGCATTGCTACAAAAGCAACTTAATTGGCTTTGTAGTTAATTTCAGCTTACAAATCTTTGCCACCAATTCTTAACAGTGACATTTCCAAATGTTTTATGGTAAAAACAACCTTTACAATTTGTTTAAATATTTTTCAAACCCATTATATAGTTATCGTAATAAAATAAATCCATTATATTAATAATTTCTATCTAAATATCAAAGCATGCATTGAAAAGGACGAATAAAACACTGCATTAAACTGAAACACGATTCCTATAATCAATAAATCAATTGCTGATCTGAATTTAAAGCCAGCCATTAAATCAAAAAAACACGCTAGAAATCTTTTCACTTTATACCACTAAAATATCAATTTTCTGGGCCATTTTACGACCTAAATTTCAGTAAAGGAATGACAAAATTCTGTTAAAATAGCAGAAACAAAGCTGCGAAAACGGAAACAGATCCCGTGTGCTTACATGGCACTTTAAGGAACGAGCTGCATTTTAGGGTTGAGCCACTGGCTTTTCCTTCGCATCCAAGAGAATAAAATATCTGTAGAATTTGAAACTGCGCTGTGAAGGAAAACAGTTGAGATGACCTCAGGGATATATTATGTGCCACGGATTTGGCAGGACATCTGGGTTTAATATGGCAGCCTAACAGCTGGCGATACGATGAAATTGCGCCGTGTCCACTGGAGGGAAATAAAATAACCCTTACTGAAGTCAACGTGAATAAAATTGAGTGGCCCCCTCGGAGTGGTTGCCTTTCTCTTTCTAGGAAAAGAAAGCAAGTTGTGTCTCTGAGTTCCTTGTTTTCTGGAAAGTTGGTACTTATAATGCAGCTGAGAGCATGGCGTTATAGGATTTGATGTCTCGTAAGTTTTATTAGTCTTTTAATCGCGAATTATGAACAAAACATTGTTTTCCTTATATAAAGTTTATAACATTTTAGGTAATAAAAATAATTCAATTGTATATCCTTACACGTCATATGTGTTTCATTTTATATTCAATATAGGGGTACATGTACTTATTTTCTATATACTCATAGAGGTACATGTACTTATTTTCCATATATGGGAACATGTATATATGTTCTCGGCACATGGCCCAGGAATCTAAAACATTGTTTGTATCTCTATGATGGTAACTTAATTGTGTCGTTGTGATGGAATAAAAAAATAATACGGAAGGAGGGTGGAAGGAATTTTTGAGATAAATTATTGCATGCTAATCAGGACTGCTGAGAGTATGGTGCTATATGATTAGTCTTTTAATGCTGAATTATGAACAAAAAAATTGTTTTTCTTATATTCAGTTTATGGCATTTTAAGTAATAAAAATAATACAATTGTATATGATTATACTTCATATGTGTTTCATTTTATTTTCACTTTAGGGATACATGCATACATGTACTTAGCATATGGCCCAGGTTTGTTTGTATCTTTATATAAGGGGTGGTTTGTTTGGTTGTATCGAGCCACATGTTTGTATCTTTAAGATGGTAACTTAATTTTAGAATTAGGGAATAACAGAATAACATGGGAGGAAGGTGGAAGGAATTTCTTAGATAACTGTCCTACATTTGTGTGTTGTATTGATAAAAATCTAAAAATCTCTAGACAGATAATCGATTAGCAATACAAAATTCTTTGTCACAATTCTTCATCCACTTTTTTTACAAGCAGTAATTGTAATGCACGCCAAAGGCATTTGTATCTGTATCGCACGCCATTGTCATTGCCAATTACTGCAAAAATCAGTGCAAAAAATTTTAGTATCTGATTATTGTTGCTATGAATATCTTTTTTAATAAACAAAATAAGCTTATTAGAAAACTGTAAAGTTTTTAGCTATATATTATCATTATATATCTACCATTTAAAACGATAAAAATAATTTAAACTTTTATCTTTATCTCATATTACTTTAGTTGGCTATTTTAGCTGTTCAGTAAATTGTCATTGCCAATTACTGCAATAATTAGTACAAATAAAATTTTTAAATCTGATTGTTTCTGTTATAAATGACATTTAAATCATATTCTTTCTTTTTTCATAAATAAAATAAATTAAAAAATAATTTATAAAATTAAAAATGATTAAAAAATAATCCTGGTGGTATCATGGATGTATGCCAGTGGTTCGGAATCCATGTAAAACTGTTGATCCGGGTCTAAGTCCCGAAATCTGCAAAAAATGACCGTAGAGAGACGAACTAAATCAATCAATAACAAAATTTATAAACTAGAACTAAATCAGTCTTTTATTTCTGATTATGTAGCACAAATCTAAGCAAGTTTTCCCCATTAAATATTTTAAAAACACGTCTTTCTACATTGGTAAAAATATTGCTAGCACATTAAAATTTCATTGAAAAGTTAATGAATCCGAGTTAAATCGTGTTGGTGTCTCATGTCTAGACAATGAAATATATGTTATTTATACGAAAAAAGTCCCTGAAATATTCTGATGCAAAAATGTATTTTATTTCAAAAGTACACTACGATGTATTTTACATACATCCCCATTAAATATGTTTAAAATATGTTTCTCTTCATTGAAAGAATTAATACTAGCACATTAAAATTTCATTGCAAAATTAATGAACCAAAATTGAACATGTGGAGATCTCATGTTTAGAGACTTAATAATTAGTACGAAAAAATTTTGAATATTTAATTATTGGTGTCATAAATTGCATCTAAATCATGATCCTTTTTTTAATATGTAAAATAAGCTTATCAGAAGAAGATGACAGAGTTCTAGATTAATTTTGTCGAATTTAAGTCAATTTAAAATAAAAATTACTCTTCAATAAAAAAAAAATAGCGGCCTTATGGTCAACTAGCTAGATCTTTGGACTTTGGTACCACATGCTTCAGATTTGTATATTTGCAGCATGGATGGTTGTTAATGGTTCGGAATCCACACACATTAAACTGTAGGATCCTGACTAATTAGCTCAAAATGTGTAAAAAATAACCGTACAAAGACGAGGCAAATCCATCAATAACAAAATTCTTTAATTAGAACTAAATCAGTCTTTTATTTCTGATTATGTAGTACAAATGTGAGAAAGTTTTCCACGTCAAATATTGATAAATATAAAAAAATATTGTTCTTCATTGAAAAATAAGGCTCAGCCCCTAAAACTCCATTGAGAAGTTAATGAACTAGAATTATATCATATGGGCGTCTCATGTCAAGAGAATGAACTATATACCTTTTATACGAAAAAAGTTGAAATACCCTGATGTAGAAATAAAAGTAAATTATAGTTATATCAAATGAATGTATGTGAAATATACCATAATTTACTTACATTATAATTTACTATAACTGATTATCATTAATCTCAACAACAAAACACAAATTTATTTTACGTGGCTGAAACAAATAATTTGAATCGATCACTACTCATGAAATCCAACTCACGAATGAAATCTTAGAAAAGAATTATTCTTAGAAAAGCCAACACCGGATCGAAATCATGCATTCTCTTCTAAATCTCATAACAGTTAAGCATTAAATGCCCCGCCATCACTTTATTCCAATCATTCTGCACTCATGCAGAAATATGGATTCATTCTTCTGGTCCCTCATGGATAGAAGATGCATTACAGTCATCAGAATAATACTCGCAATGGCTTCGGAATCATTTTGCTCCAGCGGGGAAGACAGGGGGTGGTGGGATGGATGGAAAGGGCCATTCAATTTGCTGCTGGCTGGGGTTATGGCAAGGAAGAGGGGCACGTCGTTTCCGATAATGATTGGTCATCGTCACCGGTGTCATTACGACAGAATGAGGAAATGTGTCGTTTGTCATGTTCCTTGACTGCTTCCTGCCCTTCAGGAGGGATGGAGGATAGGGGGTTGGGGGTGCACTGTCACTGTCTCTTACGCAATGGTTTCACAAAGTGATCAATCCGTAGAGACAAGCGATGGGCTGCAATTCTTCTCATAGCGATTTGTGTTTCATCTGCTATAGACAGGAGGGCAGCTTCGTTGGAATTGGGGGAAGATAGTGGGTGTTGTCAGGATCTATGTTCCATTTGCAGTTAAAAGAAAATTGGGATGAATAGAGGTAAGAGAAGTTGCTCTGTTCAGATAGAGGTTGTAAAAGAATGATGTTGTGTTATAGTTGGAAGTTATGAGATACAATATTGCTAAAAATTATATATTTCTCATTCTAAAATGTTGGAATTCAAAGTGCTTTTGAGATTTTTTTTTTAAATAGCATGTACGGTACATACGCATATTTCAAATAATATTAAGGTATAAATTATTGATACATAATACTTTTCATACATTTTAGTTTTATATGTTGTTAATTTTTATTCAAATTTGATTTTTGAAAAAAAATTTCAGTATTTCAAACAGATTGTGATCGTTATTGTATTTCGACAGACAGTTAAACCTTTGTATTTCAATAGACAGTTAAATCATGTGGATGTCTCATATTTAGAGACTTTCATACGTCCCTCAAATAATCTGATGCAAAAATGTATTCTATTTCAACAGTAAATGCATAAGGATGTGTTTCAAATCAGCCCTCATTAAATATATTTAAAATATATTTCTCTTCATTGGAAAAAATAATACTAAAACATTAAAATTTCATTGAAAAGTTAATGAACCGAAGTTAAATCATTTGGATATCTCATGTTTAGAGCCTTTCATACGAAAAAAGTGTCTTCAATACTCTGATGCAAAAATGTATTTGACTTAATGCACATTATGATGTATTTCGCATACATCCACTCTATATAATAACTAATCATCATTAATATAAATAGAAACTTAAATAAAACAGAAACTTATTTTACGTGGGTGAAACAAATGATTTGACATCATCCCTGCTCAAGAAATCCAACTCACGAACGAAATTTTAGAAAAGAATTATTCTTAGAAAACCCAACACCGGATCGAAATTACGAGCATTCTCTTCTAAAGCTCATAACAGTTAAGCATTAAATGCCTCGCCATCACTTTATTCCAATCATTCTGCACTCATGCAGAAATATGGATTCATTCTTCTGGTCCCTCATGGATGGAAGATGCATTACAGTCATCAGAATAATACTCGCAATGGCTTCGGAATCATTTTGCTCCAGCGGGGAAGACAGGCGGTGGTGGGATGGATGGAAAGGGCCATTCAATTTGCTGCTGGCTGGGGTTATGGCAAGGAAGAGGGGCACGTCGTTTCCGATAATGATTGGTCATCGTCACCGGTGTCATTACGACAGAATGAGGAAATGTGTCGTTTGTCATGTTCCTTGGCTGCTTCCTGCCCTTCAGGGGGGATGGAGGACAGGGGTGTGGAGGTGAAAAGGGGTGCATTGTCCCTGTCTCTTACGCAATGGTTTCACAAAGTGATCAATCCGTAGAGACAAGCGATGGGTTCCAATTCTTCTGCTACAGGCAGGAGGGCAGCGTCGTTGGGATTGGTGGAAGATAGTGGGTGTTGTCAGGATCTATGTTCCATTTACAGTTAAAAGAAAATTCGGATGAATAAGGGTAAGAGATGTTGCTCTGTTCAGATAGAAGTTTTAAGCGAATGATGTGTGTTATAGTTGGAAATTATAGGATACAATGTTGTATTATATTACTAAAAATTATATATTTGTCATTCGTAAATGTTGGCATTCAAAGTGCTTTTGAGATTTTATTTATTTATTTTTTTTTTCAAATGACATGTAGGGTACATATACACATTTCAAATAATATTAAGGTATAAATTATTGATATATAATTTTTTCATACATTTTAGTTTTATATGCTGTTAATTTCAATTTTAATTCTATTTCTGGAAAAAAAATTTAATATTTCAAACATTTCGTTTACCTTAGTGTTTTTCCGATAATATTTTTTCAAATTTCTTCGCAATATTTAAAATTTTTTTAATATTAAATTTATTTAAATTATTACTTATTACATTTATTATTAATTATAATTATTAAATATATTTTTATTTTATTTATTTTTTATTTATATTTAAAATTAAATTTTATGGCAATAATCTAATTTTATAGTCCATGAGTGAATCTTTTGTTATACACATTGTGTATTAAAAATTTGATAGACATTTTAGTTTTATATGTCGTTAATTGTTATTTAAATTCTATTTTTGAAAAATATTTTTGTTTGCATTTTTAATATTTCAAACAGATTGCTTAATCTAGTATTTTTTTTCGATAATAATTTAAAAAAATTTTTTTCCAATACTTAATACTTTTTACTTAATATGGCAATGAGCTAATTTTATAGTCCATGAATGAATCTCTTTATTATATATGGTATGTATTCAAAATTTGTTAGAAATCAAAATTTAAAGAAAAGAAAATTTTTCCTTTTAGCTTCTAATATACATTACTTCAGATTGGAACATAAGCCACCAATATTCAATACCAATTAATACATTTTTAATATAGTTAAACACTTTGGTATATGTCTTTATTTTAATACAAATAACATTATATTTTTAAAGTTTCAATATTTTTTTAACTTTTCTTTTGTTTTTCATAATTTTAATGCACAAAAAGAAGAGAAGTTTTCAGAAAAAAAACTCTAAAACATATTTAAAATTACTTTGAAATAATTATATTCTTAGAAAATGGTTAAGTTTCAGTTATTAATAGAATTATCAAAAAAATTAATGAATATTTAAAATAAGAGTACATATTCTATAAATATTTAACATACAAATAAATATAATGCATTGCTTATTATTTTTATTTGAAAATCTCTTATGAGTATACCCTTTAAACATATACAAAAAAATTATTTAAAAGAGAAAAATTATTCAAATGATAAATCTATAAATAGTTTAATATTAAAAAAAAATTGTTAAAAATTATATTTTTTTCATTCGTAAATATTCACATTCAAAATGATATTATAATTTTTTTTTTCAAGTAACACGTAATATGAAAATAAAAATTGTATAATTTTATGTAATTTTTTTTTTTATTTTTATATATATTTTTTATTTTGTAGATATACAATTTTTCATACAATTTAATTTTATATGTTGTTAATTTTTATTTATGTTCTATTTTTTAAAAAAGACTTTTGTGTGTATTTTTAATATTTCAAACAGATTGCTTACTTTATTATTTTTTCTGATAAAATTTTTCTAATTTTTTCGAATATTTAATAATTTTTATTTAATATAGCAAGGACTTAATTTTATAGTCCCTGAGTGAATTCCTTGTTATATTGTGTATATTCAAATTTCGTTAAAAATCAAAATTTGAAGAAAAGAAAAAATTTCCTTTTAGCTTCTAATATACATTCCTTCTGGTTGGACAAATGCCACCAATATTTAAAACAACTTAACAAATTTTTAATCCATTTAAACGCTTTAGTATCTGTCTTTATTTAAATAAAAATAGCATTACGTTTTTAAGATTTCAATATTTTTTTTAAACTTCTTTTGTTTTTCATAACTTTAATGCAAAAAAGTAGTTCTAAAAAAATACCTTAAAGTTACTTTGAAATAATCCTATCATTAAGAAGATCATGGTTAAGTTTCATTTATTAATATAATTATTAAAAAAATAATGAATATTTAAAATAAGAATACATATTCTACAAATATTTAACATATAAATAAATAACATACAATAATAATGCATTACTTGTTATTTTTATTTGGATGTCTATTCTGAGTATACCTTTTAAACATAGGCAAAAAAATTATTTAAAATTTATTTGAAGTAATACAACTATATATTTTTTAATTAATGTTATCAATTTTAAGAATATACTTAAAAAAATTACTGCAATGGCAGGAGATTTATTCTTATTAAAAATACTGGGCGTTATTTAGTTTAATTATTAATAAGAAAATTAATAATTCAGTTAATTAATTTATTAATTAAAAAAATTTAGAATTATTAATAATAATTCAATTCTTTATAGTGATCTATATATCAGATGTAAATATTTATAAAATGAAATTATGGTCCGTCTTTTATTATATATAATTATTAAAATGTGAGAAATGAGTATTATTTAAATTCAACATTCTTCTGCTATATACCAAAATATTAATAAATAAATTTTTGATTAGTATTTTATCTGTTTTCCTAAAAATATTTGGATATAAATTATTTCTGCCTATTTTTTATTTAAAAATTTAATTTTTAAATATCTTCATCAATGTACAATTTCACCATTTACATTCTCAGATAATACAATCATTGTTTATATATTATAGCTAAATTAATATTGCATATAGCTAAATTAATGTAATGTTAAAATAAATTTTTAATTATTTTAACATTTTTAAGCAAATTTTTAATTAAAATTTTTACATTTTTAAGTAAATTTTTAATTTAAATTTTAACATTTTTAAGTAAGTTTATAATTAAAATTTCTACATTTTTAGGTAAATTTTTAATTAAAATTTTAACATTTTTAAGTAAGTTTTTAATTAAAATTTTAACATTTTTTAAAGTAAATTTTTATTTAAAATTTTTTAAAATTTTTAAATACGTTTTTAAGATTTTTAATTTGCTATTCTCCTTTCAATTTATTTTTAGGCAACTTAGAAGATCAATGAAAATATTTTATTAACAAAACTAATGTACAGTTACATATAAGTTTTTACTATTTTTATATATTATACTATTATATATACTATTATATACTATATTATATTATACTATTATATTATACTATTTTTTTTTTCCGTTTTTCTCAAGAAAATGTAGGAATTCTTCAAATAAAATAAAAAAATAGAAACCATTTCAATAAAATCCTTCCATTTAAATCGCTCTGGCCGTTGAAAATATGCACATGAATAGAACTGGCTTTCTTAGCTGCTATTACATAACTCCAAGTCATACCCTAAAACGCTTCCATTCATAATGAACCCTAATCTCCTACGAACATATCCCTTTAAAAAAAAAGAAAGGAAAGCCTTAGTTTTTTAACGGAAGAAAAACTAGAGACATAAAAAGGGAAGAACACTCCACCAGAAGCCCTGCCGACGTCGAGTCAAAGGGAAAAGTGCTGCAATTGCTTTGAACGCAGCGTTTTACTTCTGGAGTGGTCTCATGAGCTCCGGCTAATACGCTTGAGTGAAAACTTTGTACGCCACAGGCAGTGGCTCCCGAATTCCGTTTCGAATACTTGGACCGACGGAGCCGAAGTTTCTGACAGGCTGTGTTTCCGGAAATGCTCAATTGTCCGTCAATTGATGAGCAGCGAAATATTTCTTCTTACCCGGAAGGAACGGAAGTGCACTTTTTGGACATGATTTCAAGACCATCCATGCGCTTTTATTTTGTCCATTTCACTCTTCTCTTTTTGTTCTTTTCTTTTCTTTTTTTGAGAGACAGGAAATTCCGGTGGGATGTGTCACCAGGGGATATCGTGTCCGCATTTGGACTGGATTTGTGGACAATAAAACTACTTCGTTTCCAGATATGATGAAGTTTAATTTCATGGAATGTTGTCGGTTGCCTTTCGGGAAAATGAAAAACAGAAAGCGATTGCTAAATTGTAGAACAATTTTGTACAATTATGTCGTCAAATATGCCCAACTATTCATTCTGTGACGAAAAGTTAAAAGGCTGAAGCGAAAAGCTAAATCGAAATCGTTATGACGAAATAGCTAAAGCTCTGTGACGAAAAGTTCGAACGCTAAAGCTCTAAAGCAAAAGCTGAAGCTAAAGTGCTCTAACGAAATAGCTAAAGCTCCATAACGAAAAGTTAAAGCTAAAGTGCTATGGCGAAATGGCTAAAGCTCTATGAAGAAATTTCGAATGTTAAAGCACTAAGGTTTACAGTTTTTCCATTTTTACACAAAAAAATTTAGGAGTTCTTTCAATAAAATAAAGATAAAATCGAACCCATTTCAATGAAACAGTTTCATCGAAATTGCAGTGGCCATTGAAAATATGAACCTGCCTAGAACTGGCTCTCTTAGCCGCTATTACATATTCCAAGTTATACCCTAAAACGCTTAAATTCATAATGAACCCTAATCTCAGCATTTTCCACAGAACATTTCTCTTTTCAAAAAGAAAAATGTAAAACTTTAGTTTTTCAACAAAAGAAGAAGAACTGGAGACATAAAAAAGGAAGTACGCTCCACCAGAAGCCCAGCTGACGTCGAGTCAAAGGGAAACTGCTTTGAACGCAGCGTTTTACTTCTGGAGTGGTTTCATGAGCTCCGGCTAATACGGTTGAGTGAAAACTTTGTGCGCCCCGGGCAGTGGTTCCCGAATTCCCTTTCGAGTACCTGGACCAACGGAGCCGAAGTTTCTGACAGGCTGTGTTTCCGGAAATGCTCAATTGTCCGTCAATTGATGAGAAATATTACTTCTCCCCCACAAGGAACGGAAGTGCACTTTTTGGACGTGATTTCAGACCATCCATTCGCTTTTATTTTGTCCATTTCACTTTCTTTTTTTGTTCTTTTCTTTTTTTTGAGAGAGAGAGAGAGGAAATTCCGGTGGGATCCATCTCCAGGGGATATCGTGTCCTCAATTTGACTGGTTTTGTGGACAATAAAAGTACTTCGTTTCCAGATATGATGAAGTTTGATTTCATGGAAGGTTCTCGAAAGCCTTTTGGGGAAATAAATGAAAGACAGCGATAAAGTACAAAAGCGATTACTAGACTGTAGAACAATTTTGTACCATTATGTCATCAGATGAGCCCAGCTATTCATCCTATGACGAAATGTTAGAATGCTAAAACGAAAAGCTACAGCTAAAGCGATTACTAGACTGTAGAACAATTTTGTACCATTATGTTATCAAATGAGCCCAGCTATTCATCCTATGACGAAATGTTAGAATGCTAAAACGAAAAGCTACAGCTAAAGCGATTACTAGACTGTAGAACAATTTTTGTACCATTATGTTATCAAATGAGCCCAGCTATTCATCCTATGACTAAAACGAAAAAGTTAGAATGCTGCTAAAACTAGAGCTACAGCTAAAGCGATTACTAGACTGTAGAACAATTTTGTACCATTATGTTATCAAATGAGCCCAGCTATTCATCCTATGACGAAATGTTAGAATGCTAAAACGAAAAGCTACAGCTAAAGCGATTACTAGACTGTAGAACAATTTTGTACCATTATGTTATCAAATGAGCCCAGCTATTCATCCTATGACGAAATGTTAGAATGCTAAAACGAAAAGCTACAGCTAAAGCGATTACTAGACTGTAGAACAATTTTGTACCATTATGTTATCAAATGAGCCCAGCTATTCATCCTATGACGAAATGTTAGAATGCTAAAACGAAAAGCTACAGCTAAAGCGATTACTAGACTGTAGAACAATTTTTGTACCATTATGTTATCAAATGAGCCCAGCTATTCATCCTATGACGAAATGTTAGAATGCTAAAACGAAAAGCTACAGCTAAAGCGATTACTAGACTGTAGAACAATTTTGTACCATTATGTTATCAAATGAGCCCAGCTATTCATCCTATGACGAAATGTTAGAATGCTAAAACGAAAAGCTACAGCTAAAGCGATTACTAGACTGTAGAACAATTTTTGTACCATTATGTTATCAAATGAGCCCAGCTATTCATCCTATGACGAAATGTTAGAATGCTAAAACGAAAGCTACAGCTAAAGCGATTACTAGACTGTAGAACAATTTTGTACCATTATGTTATCAAATGAGCCCAGCTATTCATCCTATGACGAAATGTTAGAATGCTAAAACGAAAAGCTACAGCTAAAGCGATTACTAGACTGTAGAACAATTTTGTACCATTATGTTATCAAATGAGCCCAGCTATTCATCCTATGACGAAATGTTAGAATGCTAAAACGAAAAGCTACAGCTAAAGCGATTACTAAACCATTATGTTATCAAATACTATTCATCCTATGACTGTTAGAATGCTAAAACGAAAAGCTTTTACTGTACCCATTATGTTATCAAATGAGCCCAGCTATTCATCCTATGACGAAATGTTAGAATGCTAAAACGAAAAGCTACAGCTAAAGCGATTACTAGACTGTAGAACAATTTTGTACCATTATGTTATCAAATGAGCCCAGCTATTCATCCTATGACGAAATGTTAGAATGCTAAAACGAAAAGCTACAGCTAAAGCGATTACTAGACTGTAGAACAATTTTTGTACCATTATGTTATCAAATGAGCCCAGCTATTCATCCTATGACGAAATGTTAGAATGCTAAAACGACTACAGCTAAAGCGATTACTAGACTGTAGAACAATTTTTGTACCATTATGTTATCAAATGAGCCCAGCTATTCATCCTATGACGAAATGTTAGAATGCTAAAACGAAAAGCTACAGCTAAAGCGATTACTAGACTGTAGAACAATTTTGTACCATTATGTCATCAAATGAGCCCAGCTATTCATCCTATGACGAAATGTTAGAATGCTAAAACGAAAAGCTACAGCTAAAGCGATTACTAGACTGTAGAACAAGTTTGTACCATTATGTTATCAAATGAGCCCAGCTATTCATCATATGACATCTAGGCTTATATTAGAAATATAACGATCCTATAAAAACCTAAATTTCTCTCTTTAAAAATTGAATTTTTAAATATCTTCATTCATGCACAATTTCGTCATTCAATGTTCCGAGATATTAAAAACCTAAATTAATGTTATCAAATAAAAAATATTAATATTGTATTAAAATAAATTTTTAGCAAATAATTTTTGATTTTTAATTTGTTGTTCTCTTTTCAATTTATTTAAGTAAATTAATTATTTTAGCATCATAGAAGACCAATGATAATATTTTTGAAAACAAAATTCATGCATAGTGATTTATACATTTTTACTTTTTTTTATATAAACTGCATATTTACATATATACACATGTTTTTTATTACATTTTTATGTAACAAAATGTAATTATTTTATTTTTTTTATATTTATGTTTTCCATAGGTTTTTTTTTTTACTTTTTTAATATAAACTACATATTTGCATATGTATACTTATTTTTATTACTTTTTTTTGTAGAAATAATGTAATTATTTTATTTTTTATATACATATGATTTTTACTATTTTAAATATTTTATTTTTTATTAAAACAAATCCATACATTACATTTTCTTTTTCTGCACACAATAATATAGGAATTCTTTCAATAAAATAAAATAAAATAAAGAAATTGAAACCATTTCCATCAAACAGTTCCATTGAAATTGCTCTGTCCATTGAAAATACGCACATGAATAGAACTGGCTTTCTTAGCTGCTATTACATATTCCAAGTTATACCCTAAAACGCTTCCATTCATAACGAACCCTAATCTCAGCATTTTTCAAAGAACATTTCTCTTTTAATAAAAAAAAAGGAAACCTAAGTTTTTTAGCAGAAGAAGACATAAAAAGGAAGAACCCTTCACCAGAAGCCCAGCTGACGTCGAGTCAAAGGGAAAACTGCTGCAATTGCTTTGAAAGCAGCGTTTTACTTCTGGAGTGGTTTCATGAGCTTCGTCTAATATGCTTGAGTGAAAACTTTGTACGCCCCGGGCAGTGGTTCCCGAATTCCGTTTCGAGTACCTGGACCAACGGAGCCGAAGTTTCTGACAGGCTGTGTTTCCGGAAATGCTCAATTATCCGTCAATTGATGAGCAGCGAAATATTTCTTCTCCCTAGAAGAAACGGAAGTGCAGTTCTTGGACGTGATTTCAGGACCATCCATTCGCTTTTATTTTGTCCATTTCACTCTTTCTTTTTTGTTCTTTTCTTTTTTTTTTTGAGAGAGAAATTTCCGGTGGCATATGTCTCCAGCGGATATCGTGTCCGCATTTTGACTGCATTTGTGGACAATAAAAGTACTTCGTTTCCAGATATGATGACGTTTAATTTCATGGAATGTACTTAAGCTGCCTTTAAGGAAAAATATATAAAAGAAATCGATAAAACGATACTAAACTGTAGAAGAATTTTGTACATTTATGTCATCAAATGGTTCCAACGATTCATCCCATGGCGAAAAGCGATTACTAGACTGTAGAACAATTTTGCACAATTATGTCATTAAATGGCCCAACTATTCATCCTATGACGAAAGGTTCGAATGATAAAGGGCTAAATCAAAACGTTAAAGCTAAAGCTAAAGTGCTGTGGCGAAAAGTTCGAATCTGGCTGATGAAGTTGAAGGAGACTATAACAGCTCAGCCTATATTAGAACCTATAACGCTTTCTAGAATAGGGCCACTTTCAAGTTCACGGGAATTCAAGTTAAAATTCCCGAGTTTTATGGAATTTCAATTTTTTTCTTTTTTTTTTAGGTTGCTCTCACTGTCCTTGACATCTCTGTGAAATTTGAAGTCAAAATATTCATAAGTTAAAAAAAAATATATAAAAATAAAGGAAATCGATTACAGGACTGTAGAACAATTTTGTACAATTATGTCATCAGATGTTCCCAACTATTCATTCTATGATGAGAGGTTCGAATGCTAAAGAGAAAAGCTAAAGCACTATAACGAAATAGCTAAAGCACTATAACGAAATAGCTAAAGTCCTATGACGAAGAGCTCAAATCACATGATGAAGTTGATTGTGACCGTAACATCTAGTCCTATATCAGACCAATAACGGTCTTATAAAAACCTAAATTTCTCTCTATTTCTGATTTAAAAAATGAATTTTCAATTATCTTTATTAATGTACAATTTCATTATTCAATGTCCTCAGATATTAAAATCCTAAATTTATATTGCCAAATAAAACATTTTTATACTGCTTTAAAATAAATTTTTTAGCAAATAATTTTTGATTTTTAATTTTCTCATTTCAAATTATTTAATTAAATTTATTTTTAGGCATCTTAGAAGACCGACGAAAATAATTTTGAAAACAAAATTTGGGCATAGTTATTTATACGCTTTTTACATTTTTTTTTATGAACTACATATTTACATATGTAAACATATTTTATTTTACTTTTTTTATATAAAAAATTTTAATTATTATATTTTATTTATGTTTATGTTTTTCATAGGTTTTTCACCTTTTTTTATATGAACTACATATTTACATATGTATATAAAATTTTATTACTTTTTTTATAGAAAAAAAATGTAATTATTTTATTTTTTTATATGTATACGTTTTTTTTCCTTTTTTACTAAAACATATATATACATTATATCATATTGTATTTTCTTTTTTTCTCAAAAAAAATGTAGGAATTCCTCCAAATAAAATTTAAAAAATTTAAACCATTTCAATAAAACAGTTTCATTGAAATCGTTCCATTAAAAATAGGCACATGAATAGAACTGGCTTTTTTAGCCGCTAGCCAAATTATACCCTAAAACACTTCCATTCATAATGAACCTTAATCTCAGCATTTTCCAAAGAACATTTCCCTTTACAAAAAGAAAAAGGAAACCTCAGTTTTTTAGCAGAAGAAGACATAAAAAGGAAGAACCCTCCACCAGAAGCCCAGCCGACGTCGAGTCAAAGGGAAAACTGCTGCAATTGCTTTGAAGGCAGCGTTTTACTTCTAGAGTGGTTTCATGAGCTCCGTCTAATACGCTTGAGTGAAAACTTTGTGCGCCCCGGGCAGTGGTTCCCGAATTCCGTTTCGAGTACCTGGACCAACGGAGCCGAAGTTTCTGACAGGCTGTGTTTCCGGAAATGCTCAATTGTCCGTCAATTGATGAGAAATATTTCTTCTTCCCCTCCAAGGAACGGAAGTGCATTTCTGGAAGTGACTTCAGACCATCCATTCGCTTTTATTTTATCCATTTCATTCTCTTTCTTTTTTCTTCTTTGATTTATTTGATTGAGAGAGGAAATTCCGGTGGGATATATCTCCAGGGGATACCATGTCCGCGTTTTGACTGGATTTGTGGACAATAAAACTACTTCGTTTCCAGATATGATGAAGTTTAATTTCATGGTATGTTCTCGATTGACTTTAAGGGAAAATAAATAAAAGAAAGCGATTACTGAACTGTAGAACAATTTTGTACAGTTATGCTATCAAATGGATCCATCTACTCATCTTATGATGAAATGTTCGAATGCTCAAGCTAAAAAGCGCTAAAGCGATTATTAGAACAATTTTGTACAATTATTCATCAAATGGGCTCAACCATTCATCCTATGACGAAAGGTTTGAATGCTAAAGGGAGTTTGCTAAGTTTTTGGAGTTAAGGAGTTTGCTTGAAAGGTTTGAATGCTAAATGAGTAAAGTTTAAGCGCTATGACGAAATATCTCAAGCGCTATTACGAAAAGTTCGAATCTCCTGATGAAGTTGAAGAGACTGTAACGCCAAGGCCTATATTAGACCTATAACGGTCTTATAAAAAGCTAAATTCTTCTCAACTTTTACTTTAAAAATTGGATTTTTAAATATTTTCATTCATGTACAATTTCATTCTTCAATGTATCAAGACATTAAAAACCTAAATTAATGTTGCCAAATAAAGGGTTTGATATTCTTTTAAAATAAAATTTTTAACAAATAATTTTTAATTTTTAATTTATCTCATTTCATTTTATTTAAGTAAAATTATTTTTCGGCATCATAGAAGACCAATGAAAGTATTTTTGAAAATAAAATTTGTGCATAGTTATTTATACATTTTTTACTTTTTTTACATATAAACTACATATTTACATATAATATATTACTTATACATATTTTATATTACTTTTTTTATAAAAAAAATTTAATTATATATTTTTTTATATTTGTTTTTCATACGTTTTTTACTTTTTTATATGATCTACAAATTTACATATATTTACATGAATATAATTATTTTTATTACCTTTTTATATAAAAATAATGTAATTATTTTATTTTTTATATGCATACGTTTTTTGTTTTTTTATATATTTTCTCTTTTATTAAAACATATACATATACATTATATATTACATTTTCCTTTTTTACACAAAAAAATGTAGGAATTCTTTCAATAAAATAAAATAAAAAATTGAAACGTTTTTAATAAAATAATTCCACTGAAATTGCTCTGGCCATTGAAAATACGCACATGAATAGAACTGGCTTTCTTAGCCGCTATTACATATTCCAAATTATACCCTAAAACGCTTCCATTCATAATGAACCCTAATCTCTGCGTTTTCCAAAGAACATTTCCCTTTAAAAAAAGAAAAAAGTAAAACCTTAGTTTTTTAACTAAAGAAGAAGAAGACATAAAAAGGGAAGGACACTCTAACAAAAGCCCAGCTGACGTCGAGTCAAAGCTAAACTGCTGCGATTGCTTTGAACGCGGCGTTTTACTTCTGAAGTGGTTTCATGATCTCCGGCTAATACGCTTGAGTGAAAACTTTGTACGCCCCGGGCAGTGGCTCCCGAATTCCGTTTCAAGTACCTGGGCCAACGGAGCCGAAGTTTCTGACAGGCTGTGTTTCCGGAAATGCTCAATTGTCTGTCATTTGATGAGCATCGAGACATTTCTCCCCCCGAAAGGAACGGAAGTGCACTTTTTGGACGTGACTTCAAGACCATCCATTCTCCTTTATTTTGTCCATTTCACTCTTTCTTTTTTGTTCTTTTCTTTCTTTTTTGAGAAAGAGGTAATTCCGGTGAGATATTTCTCCAGGGGATATCGTGTCCGCGTTTTGACTGGATTTGTGGACAATGAAACTACTTCGTTTCCAGATATGATGAATCTTAATTTCAGGGAATATTCTCTGCTGTCTTTGAGGGAAAATAAATAAAAGAAAGCGATAAAGCGATTTCTGGACTGCAGAACAATTTTGTACAATTATGTCATCAAATAGGCCCAACTATTCCTTCTATAACGAAAAGTTCGAATGTTAAATCTAAAGCGCTATGACGAAACAGCTAAAGTGCTGTGACGAAAATTTGGAATCTCGCAGATGATGTTGATGGAGAAAAGTAAGAAAAGTTTTTTTTTCTTTCAAAAACTCTTTATTTACTCTTTTACAATTATTAATTATCCCCTCCGGAAACGATGCACTTCTGCCAACTTTTTTTCCAATCCTCAATGCATGCTAAAAAATTATCGGCAGGGATAGCCTTCAAAGCGAGCGACTATTCAAGTTGAATCTCTTCAATCGACTCAAAATAGCGTCCCAGGATTGGTCTTTGAATTTAGGGACGAGCCAGAAGTCGTCTGATGTGAATACGGTGGTTGTGGAAAGACATGAGTTTCATTTTTGGCGTAAAAGTCACGAAGCATCAATACAGTGTGAGCTAGACCATTTAGTGTTTTCGGTACCAATCGAGATTTGACGCGTTTGAGGCCCAAAAGGGAATTGACCGATCCCTTTGAAACTCCAACATCATGAGCAAGGTCTCTAATTGTAAATCGACGGTTTGCAAGCACCAAATCTTCAATTTTTTTGGACGTGAGCTTTGTCGGTTGAGGTTGATGGTCGACCAGAGGGCTCTCCGACTTCAACGCGTTCTCTGCCTACTTTGAACTGTTTATACCACTTCTAAACATTTCTTTCCAATACAGGAATGCTCACCGAATGCTTTCTGCAACATTCTATACGTTTCCGCAAACAAAATTGAATGCTAGTTAATTCCGTCATTTCAAAAATGGCCTTTATAATTTTTAGCGTCTCATAAAGCCAAGCGTAATTCAAACACTAACGAATATTTTGACGTCACATTACACACGGATATCAAGGACAGTACCAACAACATAAAAAAAGGTGAAATTCCGTAAGCCCCAGCAATTTTAAACTGAAAATTGGTCTTACATTTCGGACACTGTAGTATATATATATAATAACATTACAGTTTTTCTCTTTTTATTCAAAAAAATTTAAACCATTTCAATAAAACAGTTCCTTTGAAATTGCTCTGGCCATTGAAAATACGCACATGAATAGAACTGGCTTTCTTAGCCGCTATTACATATTCCAAATTATACCCTAAAACGCTTCCATTCATAATGAACCCTAATCTCTGCGTTTTCCAAAGAACATTTCCCTTTACAAAAAGAAAAAAGTAAAACCTTAGTTTTTTAACTAAAGAAGAAGAAGACATAAAAAGGGAAGAACACTCGAACAGAAGCCCAGCTGACGTCGAGTCAAAGCGAAACTGCTGCAATTGCTTTGAACGCAGCGTTTTACTTCTGGAGTGGTTTCTTGAGCTCCGTCTAATACGCTTGAGTGAAAACTTCGTACGGCCCAGGCAGTGGTTCCCGAATTCGATTTTGAGTACCTGGACCAACGGAGCCGAAGTTTCTGACAGGCTGTGTTTCCGGATATGCTGAATTGTCCGTCAAGTGATGAGAAATATTTCTTCTTCCCCCCCAAGGAACGGAAGTGCATTTCTGGAAGTGACTTCAGACCATCCATTCGCTTTTATTTAATCCATTTCATTCTCTTTCTTTTTTCTTCTTTGCTTTATTTGATTGAGAGAGAAAATTCCGGTGGGATATATCTCCAGGGGATACCATGTCCGCATTTTGACTGGATTTGTGGACAATAAAAGTACTTCATTTCCAGATATGATGAAGGTTAATTTCAGTGAATGTTCTCGAGTGCCTTTCGGGTAAAATAAATAAAAGAAAGCGATTACTGAACTGTAGAACAATTTTATACAATTACGTCAAATGGGCCGACCTATTCATCCTATAACTAAAAGTTCGAATGCTAAAGCGGAAGCGATTATTAAACTGTAGAACAATTGCGTACAATTATTCATCAAATGGGCCTATCTGTTCACCCTATAACAAAAAGTTCGAATGCTAAAGAGAAAAACTAAAGTTGAAGAACTAAAGCGATTACTAATTTGTAGAATAATTTTGTACAATTATTTCATCAAATTTGCCCAACTATTCATCCTATGAAGAATGATTCGAATGCTAAAGCACTAAAGCGAAAAGTTAAAATTAAAGTGGTATGACGAAATAGCTAAAGCATTATGACAAACAGTTCAAATTTCCTGATGAAGTTGATGGAGACTGTAACATCTAGGCCTATATTAGACTTATAACGATCTTATAAAAACCAAAATTACTGTCTATTTTTACTTTAAAAATTGAATTTTTATATATCTTCATTCATGTTCAAATTTATCATTCAATATTCTCAAATATTAAAATCCTAAATTAATGTGCCAAATAACAGATTTTTGTATTGTTTTAAAATAAATTTTCAGCGAATAATTCTTGATTTTTAATTTTCTATTCTCATTTGAATTTATTTAAGTAAATTTATTTTTAGACATCTTAGAAGACCAATGAAAATATTTTTGAAAACAAAATTCGTGCATAGTTATTTATGCGTTTTTACTCTTTTTATATAAACTACATATTTACATATATATACATATTTTATACTACTTTTGTATATAAAAAAATTTAATTATTTTATTATTTTTATATTTAAGTTTTTTCATATGTTTTTTAACTTTTTTGATATGAACTACATATTTACATATAGGAAAAATGTAAATATTTTATTTTTTTATATACATAAATTTTTTACTTTTTTATGTATTTTCTTTTTTATTAAAACATATATATATATATTATATCGCATTACATTTTCCTTTTTTACACAAACAACTTTAGGAATTCTTTCATTAAAACAAAATAAAAAATTGAGCACTCCACCAGAAGCCCAGCTGACGTCGAGTCAAAGGGAAACTGCTGCAATTGCTTTGAACGCGGCGTTTTACTTCTGGAGTGGTTTTATGAGCTCCGGCTAATACGCTTGAGTGAAAACTTTGTGCGCCCCGGGCAGTGGTTCCCGAATTCCGTTTCGAGTACCTGGTCCAACGGAGCCGAAGTTTCTGACAGGCTGTGTTTCCGGAGATGCTCAATTGTCCGTCAATTGATGAGCAGCGAAACATTTCTCCCAGAAGGAACGGAAGTGCATTTCTGGACGTGACTTTAGGACCATCCATTCGCTTTTATTTTGTCCATTTTACTCCTTCTTTTTTGTTCTTTTTTTTTCTTCTTTTTTTAAGAGAGAGGAAATTCCATTGGGATATGTCCCCAGGGGATATCGTGTCCGCATTTTGACTGGATTTGTGGACAATAAAACTATTTCGTTTCCAGATATGATGAAGTTTAATTTCATGGAATGTTCTCAGGCTGACTTTAAGGGAAAATAAATAAAAGAAAACGATTACTAGACTGTAGAACAATTTTGTACAATTATGTCATCAAATGGGCTTCACTACTCATCCACTGGACATACACGCTTGCTGAAACGTTATGACGAAAGGTTCAAACCTCGCTGATGACGTTGATGGAGACTGTAATGTCTCGGTCTATATTAGACTTATAACGCCTTCAAGTAGAGGGCCACCTTCAAATTCCTGGGAACACTTTAATTTTTATTTACAGGTTGAATATGGACTACACTATGAGTTGTTCCATTTTGATTGGTGATAGACCACGAGCTGATAAATTTATATATGCGTATACAAATAATGAGTTATTATAAAAGGATATGAAAAACTGAAAATAAAATTTGATCTCAAGTGCTCGATTAAATCGCAAGTACAGTTCACTCCAAGATTGAAGATTTTCAGAGTTCTCGAGCCTAAGACAATTCTAAACACATGGTTTTCGGCAGACCTCAACTATCACACGACGTGATTCACGAAACCACGAGGGGCTCACTTTGGAAAACAGGCGGAAACTCTGGACTATTCAGAAAAAAAAAGTAAGACAACACTTCTGGTTGACTCGTCGCAGAACTTTGCTTTCTTCTCCAAAAACCTCCATTTGAGAAATTCCGTCGGGGGGGGGGGGGGGGCCTCAGCTTCCCTCTCTTCTCACACAAACATTTGCTAATTTTAAGAGTCTCAGTATACATGACACTGAATCTCTGCTATCACATTGTGGCAGAGTGTTTTCATGAGTACAAAACACTAATTAACACAACATTGTAATATAATTATCCACAACACTGGTTATCTGTTGTCAGATTTGAGTTATAGATTGTTATTATCAAAGAACATATATTTCTTTCTCCTGGTAATGAAATGCCAAAATTCTTCCCGTGAGAAAAAAATGCTGCAAGACACAGCTTTGAAAAATAAATTGTGAACGTGTATCGCATCGGTAATCAAATCTACCTGGTTGGAGCTTTACAGTTTTCTTCATTAGTTGCTCCTGAAAGCCCTCCTGGAGGACAATATTTTCCTACATTGTTTTAGGGGAAGAAAAAAACGTTAACCCCATAAAATAGATTTACCATTTTAAAGTGTCCAACAAGATAGATGGATTTATGAACTAATAATATGGCATAAAAGAAAAAAATTGACACGACTAGTGATCGTAATTCTGACTAAAATATATTTTATAATGTAATTAATTAAACAATAATATTAGAAGCTCTCATTTAAAAGCATTTTGTTTATTATTACAAGTTATATTTCACAAGTCAATGGTCTACTTTTGAAAGATGAATAAAAAAATTATAGCTAAAAAATCGATAAATATTGTTATATTATTATTCAAGTTGATATTTTATGTACTATACACAAATTTCATTTTTACGAGATCAAAATGATATATAGATTTATAAGCAGAGATTTTATTCAACGAACTTATGTTATGTCTTCACCTTCAATGGTTCACCAGCCCCATGGTGGGCCAAGGCCGCCTGCCTGCTTTTCAGATTTCGAAACAGGAGAAGTTTTCTGTTTACAGGATTGGGTGTCAGCTCTACGGCGAGCAATCTACAATTATATGAGACTGGGACCTATGGTTTAAAGTGGATTCCAAAACCACTGCAACATCCTTGATACCGTCGGGTCACGAGTCCATCGAGCATCGAGCTCCTGAATGCTAGTCACTCGGTTATCAGGCCTTATGTTTGGCCTACGTAAATTCAAATTTTAAACCTAAATCTGTCGTAACTAACAACATTTGAAATCAGACTAATAAAGAAATAACGTTACGTTTTATTGGTTGCTTCTGAAACCACGACCATTCGTTTTGATATCGATATTTTGAAAACTCAATAAAAAGTATTGTTAAACGATGTAAAATATTCCCAAACGATTTCCTATTATACCGTTTTAAACATTTCATGTATGTTTCGATAATTTGGACAAACGTAAAAATCTTTAAAGCTTTTAATCTACTCATTTTTGTAAAATATTTTTAAACTTCATTTTCAATTTGTTTTTCTTCTAATGCAATAAAAGTTTTAAAAGTTTTTTTAAGCTTTTATGCCTCTACAATTTCAATCATTACCCCAAATTTGTTAAATTCGTCAATAAATCTTTTTTCTATAAACTTTTACTGCTATTTGCTACTTTATTAAACAGGAAAACTTCTTCGTTTAACTTTTATTGTAATACATTAATTGTTTTTCGATATATTGTTCTTTTATATGTTAATATACATAAATTAAATAAAAATATATTAGGTAATTTTCAAGTTTTGCATTTTGTGTGGATCGTTTTTAAATTGCATGTCTATTATATATGGCTTTTGATCTTTACAAGTTTGTAACGCCTGAATGAACTAGTAAATATTCTTTGCACTCATTACAGAAACTGAAATTGTAAATCGAACTATTTTAATATTTGTAGATTAGTTTTTTTAGTTATTCCAGTATGACTTGGGATTTGGTGAAGTTGAACAAATTTAACCTCCTTGCCATGAAACATCTACCACAAAATTGAATGAAAAGTATTGCGGAATTTATTGTTAGTTATACTTCAAAATTCTATCCAAAAATAACACAATATCCGACATAGAAAAAAAAAATAACCGTGAAAAATAGTGTCGAACTGATACGAGAAAAGTGCACAAAACGCCGATGGTGACAGGTTTGTTTGGATTTCATACATATGTTTATCAGAGGGACCTCCATAATCTATAAAAATTGAAACAGGGCAAGATAAGATATTTCAAATTGTATTATTTTATTTTTCCAGCGTGGAAACTGACAAGTTGGTTTCGTTTATTTAGAAACTGTTCAATAAGTAAGAAAAAACATTTTTTTTAATATTCTACGACTTTCAAATTGTCTCTACATTTCGTAAGGTCAGTTTTATTTTTTCAGTGATTCTCAATTTTTTTACCATTCACGCCCCCATCTCATAAGGAAAAAATTGTGCTTTTTAAAGCACGGTATAATGCTTTATTCCATTAAATTTAGTTTAGAAATGTTGGGTTTGGGTTTGTTTTATAGCTCTACGGTCATTTTGCGCACACTTTAGGCTAACTAGACAGGGAACTACAGTATAACGTGGATTCTGAATTACTAGCAAGCATTCATGCTGTCGCTAGGATACGAACCTGGAGCCTGTGGTGCCAAAGGCCAGAACGCTAGCCAATTGGCCATCAGGAAGAAGTACAAGGAATAGGAATACTCAGAATCAAAATATTCACAACATTAAATTGCAAAATAATAATAATAATAATTTTTTCCTGAAATAAAACGATAATTAGTTAGTTATTTAAATTGTTATGCAAAAATTATTAAATATTTAAGTGTTAGAGGTAATTATGCTACAGAGGGCTCGAATTCAAAGCTATAAGGTACCCAATTTTCTTTTCTGGGGATTATTATTTTTTTATTTATTTTTATTTCAAGTACTAGCTGTACTTCCTATTTTCTAATCATGTTCAACTCTTAAAATATTAGGGTCTATTTGATCTGCAGTTTTATCCACTTATTTCTTTTTCAAATTTACGCATCTTATTTATTTTCTTTTGGTTGTGGAAAGAACGTGCAATGATTCTTTTTTTTTTTTTTTTTCAAATTGAACTTGTAATCCGTCATAGGCAATGAAATCATGATTTTCGTGTTTCAGAGTGGTTCTTTCCTAATGTTTTAATTTTCATGATTGTCAACTTCTTTGATCTCTAGTATTTTAACAGCATTTGGGGATAAATTGATATAAAGCAGCATCAGCGAGCAAACACCTCAAAGCACCTAGTTAAGGTAAATGAAGTCAAGTCTTAATTTCAAGATTTTTTTAAAAGATACTATATGAAAAATCAAGAAAATTTATTAGGAATTTTTTGGTCTTAACCAGCGTCCTGTAGCCAACAAAGTAAAGGATAAGTCTATTATAAATATATAATAGCGACAGAAATCAGGGTCCACATTGACTTTACAATTCAAATTAAAAGGTTTTCAAATATCAGAGATTAATTATTAATTATATTGAAAATCCCTATAAACATGGCTTGTTAAAAAGAATTCTACAACATAATTTTTTTAATTTTTTAATTTATTTAATATAAATTTCTCTTGTAGAAATCAGTTCATATTCCCCTTTTAGAATCTCCTCCCATGGCTGAAAACCATTGACACGTTTTCACCAAGTTAAAAAAAAGTTTTCTTTGACAGCAGAATTGGTTTTTCATAACGAATTAAATGCTAATTCATCTATTACGTATTCAGAGTTGAATTTTCAAATTTTGTTTTAAAAGTTTTAAGTTAAAAGTTTTTAAAAGTTTTGTTTTAAATTTTGTTTGTAAAGTTTTGTTTGGTAAACAGAGGTTAAATGCATTTCCACAATATTTATCAGTTTATAATTTGAAATTACAATACTTAAATGGCCAACAATACTTCATAATCAAGACAACGACGTATTTTCAGATGTAAATTAAGCTAAATTTTTATAATGAAAAGCAAAAAAAATCATAAAAAAGCTATCTCCCTTTTACTAAACTATGATCTAAAGTAATTTCAAAACTCCGAGATTTAATATTTTATTCGAGAAAAAAAATCAAATCAATATTAATGGTTTTACGATATAGTATATTCCATAGCGCAGATAATTACAAGCCCGCGGATTCAAATTATAGCCGAAGCCTTTTATAAAATAATATTCCTTAATCTTTGCGGCGTTTTAAATTAGGAGGCTGCTCTTAAGGTTTCATCCATATTGTCAGAATGAAAGGCAAATGTAACCAACTTGCACTTACAACGCCGTTTAATAAATTATCCCAGCCGGGTCACTTGGTAAATCCACAATAAATCACTTCCAATGCTTTACTTCCACCGATACATCATGCGCTGTGAATGAATTCTAAATGGCTCGAAGGCAGCGATGCAACAGTCTGCTGATGAATGCATTCTGCGCACCACGGCAAACTGGCCGAAATGCGGAATTAGTAGACCTAAATGTGCCCTGAGCTTCAATGCGAAAGTGTCTGTCTGATTGTGACTGGTTCACCGCAATTTATTAAATGTAAGAGTTTTGATTAATAATTAAGGTTTGACATACAACTTTGAATCCGCATATCTGCACAATGTCTTTGAATGGCGTGTCCTGCAGGTATCAATGGAATTTGACTACATAACAGCTGCACTGTAGCTTTGTAATGCGCTTTTAATATAATTGTGTAATAATTTGATACTTTTTTTTTTCGCAAGTAATAACTTTCTTACTGAAAGTGATATAAGTGGCAATATATTTAAGGTAGTTTAAAATGTTTCATATTATTTTATTGTAATACTAGCCATTTTAATTGGAATTATTTGCCTGTAAAACAGCAAATTCAATGTTACCAGAGGTGTAATGTGATTGCTTTCCTCGCTTTTTGCAATTTTAAACGAAAAGCCACAAATACGGAAATTGGGAACTTTATATCCATCTTTATTTTCTCCTCAATATCAACGGAAAACTATTCCGGATTATCGTGCCAATTCCCCGCATATGCACAGAAACCTTCGGTACGTCTCTGTTTCTAGAGTTTTGAATCCGGCTATCTTATATCAGAAACCAATGTGCTATCCACTTTCCACCATTAATTTCGACCATAATATTTATATATATCTTCTTCTTCACTGGCGCACCAGCCCCATGGTGGGCCAAGGGCCTCTGTAAAATGGCAAATTTCGAGATAGGAAATATTTTTCTTTTTGTGGTCTAGGGTTGTCAGCACTACGCCCAAAGTTCTACTGTCATATTAGATCAGGAAATACCGTTTAAAGTGGATTACGAACTAATACAAGCATCCATGGCCCCTCCGGGACTCGAACCCGAAACCTGTGGCACCGAGCTCCAAAGCACTTGATGAAAAAACTTACTACCCTATATTCATAAGAAAAACAACAACCTTTGTAATGTGTGTTACACATAAATAAACCAACAAAACCTCCATGTTGTTGACAAACAGAGGTTAAGTGCATTTTCGCAATATTTATCATTTTACCATTTGAAGTCAAAACAATTAAATGAGGTTAAAAATCAATACTTATCCAGGTCCAATCAATATCTAATCAAGACATTAACTTATTTCCAGACATATGTAAAAGTAACCAAATTTTATAATGAAAGCCAACAAAACCATATCTCTTCTGGAAATAAACTGCAATCTGAGGTAATCTGAAGTTTAATATTTTATTAGAGAAAAAAATTCAAATCAATATTAATGGTTTTACTATCTATTATATACAATAGCGTAGATAATTACAAGCCCACGGAATCAAATTATAGCCGAAGCCTTTTATAAAATAATATTACTTAATCTTTGCGGCGCTTTAAATTAGTAGGCTGCTCTTAAGGTTTCATCCATCTTGTCAGAATGAAAGGCAAATGTAACCAACTTGCACTCACTACGTCGTTTAATAAATTATCCCTGCCGGGTCACTTGGTAAATCCCAATAAATCACTTCCATTGCTTCACATCCACCGATAAATCATGCGCTGTGAATGAATTCCAAATGGCCTGAAGGCAGCGATGCAACAGTCTGCTGATGAATGCATTCTGCGCACCACGGCAAACTGGCCGAAATGTGGAATTAGTAGACCTAAATGTGCCGCGAGCTCCAATGCGAAAGTGTCTGCCTGATTATGACTAGTTCACCGCAATTTATTAAATGTAAGAGTTTTGATTAATAATTAGGGTTGGACATATAACTTTGAATCCGCATATCTGCACAATGGCTTTGAATGGCATGTCGTACCGGAATCAATCTAATAAGACTGCGTTACAGCTGCCTGCACTGTAGCTCTTCAATGCACTATTATTATGGTTTTGTAACAATATTATTCAATGCTTATATTTTATGTTCGTAAGTAATAACTTTTTTAATGAAATTGATATAAACGTGCTTTAATTTCCAATATATTTAAAGTATTTTAAAATATTATATATTGTTGTTTTCTAAATATATAACATTTAAACATATTGTATATTTTTTTTTTTAGTAAATTTTCATCGCGATTATTTGCCTAACAGCAGATTCAGTGTTACTACAAATTTTATTAATCGCAGATACAGTGTTACTATAGATGCAAACGACGGCTTTCGCCACTATTCGCAATTCTGAATGAAAAAACACAAAGATGAAAATTCAGATCTTCATATCCACCTTTATTTTCTCCTCAATCTCAACGGCAGTTTATTCCAGATTTACGTGACAATCCCCGGCATAAACAAAGAAACTTTCGGTACGACTCTGTTGCTAGAGTTCTGAATCCGGCTGCCTTATTTCAGAAAACCAATGTGTTATCCACTATCATCAGGCAGTTTGAACAATTATATGTATATACATATACTTTTTCTTAATTGGTGTAACAGCCTCATGGTGGGCCAAGGCCGTCTGCCTACTTGCAGAGTTCGAGACAGGAGATGTTTTTCTTTTTACAGGACAGGATTTTCAGCCCTGCGCCTAAAGCTCTACAGTCATATTAGACAGGGACCAACAGTTTCAAATGGATTCCGGAACACTACAAGCATCCATGGCGTCTCTGGGACCCGAACCTGTAACCTGTGTCTACGAAGCCTGTGGCACCGAGCTCCAGACAGCTAGTTGGGAAAGCTTACTAAACTATGCTCATAAGAAAAACAACAACATTTGTAATGTGTGTTACACATAAAATAAATCAACAAAACACCCATGTTGTTTACAAACAGAATTTAAATGCATTTCAACAATATTTATCATTTCACCCTTTAAAGTCACAACAATTAAATGACCATTAGTATACTTCATAATCAAATAATTGACTTATTTCAAGATAGATGTAAAATAGCCATCAATTTTATAATAAAAACCAACAAAATCATGAAAAAGATATCCCTTCTCGAAATAAACTGCGATCTGAGGTATTCTGAGATTTAATATTTTATTAGAAAAAAAAATGATATCCATATTAATGATTTTACGATCTATTATATAAAATAGCGTAGATAATTACAAGCCTCCGCGAAATCAAATTATAGCCGAAGCCTTTTATAAAATAATATTACTTAATCTTTGCGGCGCTCTAAATGAGGAGGTTGCTCTTAAGGTTTCATCCATCTTGTCAGAATGGAAGGCAAATGTAACCAACTTGCACTTACAACGCCATTTAATAAATTATCCCGGCCGGGTCACTTGGTAAATCCACTATAAATCACTTCCAATGCTTCACTTCCACCCATAAATCATGCGCTGTGAATGAATTCTAAATGGCCCGAAGGCACCCACGCAACAGTCTGCTGATGAATGCATTCTGCGCACCACGGAAAACTGGCCGAAATGCGGAATTAGTAGACCTAAATGTGCCCTGAGCTTCAATGCGAAAGTGTCTGCCGGATTGTGACTAGTTCACGGCAATTTATTAAATGTAAGAGTTTTGATTAATAATCAAGGTTTGACATATAACTTTGAATCCGCATATCTGCACAATGGCTTTGAATGGCCTGTTGTAACGGAATCTATAGAATTTGACTACCTAACAACTGCACTGTAGCTTTATAATGCGCTTTTAATATAGTTATGTAATAATTTGATACTTATTTTTTTACGTTAGCAAGTAATAACTTTCTTAATGAAAGTTATATAAAAGTGCTATAAGTTGCAATATATTTAAGGTATTTTAAAATATTATGTATTGTTGTTTTCTTATGTTAGTCCTTTTAAACGGGATTATTTGTGTGATTCTCCCTACCGCCAAATTTCGAGATAGTAGATGTTTTTTTTTATTGTCTTTGGTTTGTCAGTCCAACGGTAAGATTAGACTGGTACCTAGGCTTTAGCGGATTCCGAACCACTAAAACATCCATGACACCGAATCCAAAACTTGTGGCTCCGAGTGCCAGAGCGCTAATCCCTCGGCCATCAGGCCCAATTTTAAACTAACCATATTTTTATTATAAATTTTCCTAACTTGTTTTTTACTTATTGTACTTAATATTTCATTAGTATTAGAATAGGTATTTCTTAAATGAGATTCAATAAGATTTTTGTAAAGATTTAGCAGATCTGTACTTGATTTAGAATCAGCTGAGTTATAGTAATAAAAAAAAAAACTACTTTTGGTCACACACAAAATAAACCAACAAAACACCCATGTTGTTCAGAGAAACAGAGACTAAATGCATTTCCACAATTTTTATCATTTTATCATTTGAAGACACAACAATTAAATGGCCATCAATACTTCATAATCAAGACATTGATGTATTTCCAGATAGATCTAAAATAAACCAAATTTTATAATAAAAGGCAATAAAATCATTAAAAAAAAATTCCCCCTCGAAATAAATTACGATTTGAGGTAATCTGAGATTTAATATTTTATTAGAAAAAAAACGAAATTAATATTAATGGTTTTACGATCTAGTATATACAATAGCGTAGATAATTACAAGGCTCAGAAATCAAATTATAGCCGAAGCCTTTTATAAAATAATATTACTTAATCTTTGCGGCGCTCTAAATGAGGAGGTTGCTCTTAAGGTTTCATCCATCTTGTCAGAATGGAAGGCAAATGTAACCAACTTGCACTTACAACGCCATTTAATAAATTATCCCTGCCGGGTCACTTGGTAAATCCACAATAAATCCTTCCAATGCTTTACTTCCACCGATAAATCATGCGCTGTGAATGAATTCTAAATGGCCTGATGCAACAGTCTGCTGATGAATGCATTCTGCGCACCACGGCAAACTGGCCGAAATGTGGAATTAGTAGACCTAAATGTGCCGCGAGCTCCAATGCGAAAGTGTCTGCCTGATTATGACTAGTTCACCGCAATTTATTAAATGTAAGAGTTTTGATTAATAATTAGGGTTGGACATATAACTTTGAATCCGCATATCTGCACAAGGGCTTTGAATGGCATGTCTGACCGGAATCAATAGAGTTTGACTGCGTTACAACTGCACTGTAGCTTTGCAAAGCGCTATTATTATAATTTTGTAATAATATACAATGCTTATTTATATTATTACAATGTATTTTAAAATATTATGTATTGTTGTTTTGTTATGTTAGTCATTTTAATCAGGATTATTCGTTTGCCTCTCCTTGCTGGCAAATTTCGAGATAGAAGATGTTTTTCTTTTAACGTCCTAGGGTTGTCAGCCCTACGCCCAACTGCAAGATTAGACCGGGACCTAGGGTTTAAAGTGAATTCCGAACCATTAAAACAACCATGACACCAAATACGAAACTTGTGACACCGAGTGCCAGAGCGCTAATCCCTCGGTTATAATTCCCAATTTTAAGCTAACCATGTTTTTAATTATAAGTTTTCGTAAATTGTTTTTTTTATTGGAATAGATATTTTTAAAGGACATACAATAAAAATTTTGTAAAGAATTGGTAGATCTGTACTTGATTTAGAATCAGCTAAGTTATATTCATAAAAAGAAAATAACTTTCTTCCTAATGTAGGTTACACATAAAATAAACCAAGAAAAGACCCATGTTGTCTACAAACAAAGGTTAAATTCCTTTCTACAATATTTATCATTTTACCATTCGAAGACACAACAATTGAATATCCATCAATACTTCATAATCAAGACATTTACTTATTTCCCGACAGATGTAAAACGAACCAAATTTTATAATGACAAAATCATAAAAAATATATCCCCCTCGAAATAAACTACGATCTAAGGTAATTTCTAAACTCTGAGATTTAATATTTTATTAGAGTAAAAAAAATCAAATCAATGTTATTGGTTTTACTATCTAGTATATACAATAGCGTAGATAATTACAAGGCTGAGAAATCAAATTATAACCGAAGCCTTTTATAAAATAACATTACTTAATCTTTGCGGCGCTTTAAATTAGGAGGCTGCTCTCAAGGTTTCATCCATCTTGTCAGAATGAAAGGCAAATGTAACAAACTTGCACTTACAACGCCATTTAATAAATTATCCCGGCCGGGTCACTTGGTAAATCCACTATAAATCACTTCCAATGCTTCACTTCCACCCATAAATCATGCGCTGTGAATGAATTCTAAATGGCCCGAAGGCACCCACGCAACAGTCTGCTGATGAATGCATTCTGAGCACCACGGCAAACTGGCCGAAATGTGGAATTAGTAGACCTAAATGTGCCGCGAGCTCCAATGCGAAGTCTGCCTGATTATGTCTGGTTCACCGCAATTTATTGAATGTAAGAGTTTTGATAAATAATTAAGGTTTGACATGTAACTTTGAATCCGCATATCTGCACAATGGCTTTGAATGCCATGTCATACCGGAATTAATAGAGTTTACTGTGTTACTGCTGCACTGTAGCTTTGCAATGTGATATTATTAAGATTTAGTAATAATACAATACTTATTGTTGACGTTCGTAAGTAATAACTTTTATTAACGTAAGTGATATAAAAGGGCTATAATTTGCAATCTAATTAAGGCATTTTTAAATATTATTTATATATTGTTGTTTTCTAATTCTAGACATTTTAATTGGAATTATTTGCATGTACAACAGTAGATTCAATGTTACCACAGATGTAATACGATGGCTTTCGTCACTATTCGAAATTTTGAACAAAAAAAACCCCTAAAGATGGAAATTGGGAGCTTTGTATCCACCTTTATTTTATTTTCGATCACAACGGAAGTTTCTTCTTGAATATCGTTCCAATCCCCGATATAGAGACAGAAACTATCGGTACTACCCTGCTTCTAAGGTTTTGAATCCGGCTACCTTATTTCAAACAACCACAAATTTGCTATTCAGCATCCACCATCCACAAGGCAGTTTAGGCCATAATATATATAATGTTAAGCATCGACACTCAAACTCACATGTGTATTGACAATGCATGGTGAAATTTTAAAAAAATCTTTATATATTTTAAAGGAATATAACGTTAATTTTATAATATAATGTTAATTTAATATAAATATATCGCTATTTTCAAATCACAGATACTGTGTTCTTATATCCAGTGAACGGATTGATCAAAAATGCTAATATGTTGAGGATTCAGTTTTAGACGTCAGTTTTAATTAATTTAAGCGGATTAATTTAAATTCCCCATTTTTCTAATTAATTTTTGAGTTTGTAGCAATATTTCCAAACTGTTATTTACGTTTGTATGTGAGTAATAGCGTCGCCAACAAAAGTAGCTAATTGACAACTTATAGTTTTAGAAATATCATTAAAGTAATGAAAATGAAGAATTGCACCTAGGAGAAAGTCTTGGGGAACGCCTCTGCCAATTGGTCTGAGGAAGAACATAGAGCTTTCAACTCGCACTCTAAAGTTTTGCAAAATGAAGTACGAATTAAGTATTTTGATAAGTTGAGCCGAAAATGGATACCTAATTAATAAAAAGCTGGCCATAAGGGTTAGAGTCAATCCTATGTATCAAGGTACTTGAATGTAAACGCTTAATGGAATGCTTTTCTAAGAAAAGAATCAACTTCTTGAAGATACAACTTTAGCAGACTAGAGCTATTAGTGCCTAAATATTTATATCTACAAATGCTTAGGCATATGTGTTTGCAAAACGTCCAGTATTGTGTGTATTCTTCATACCATGCCCGGCCTGATGGCCCATTGGTTAGCAATCTGGCCTTTGGTGCTTCAGGTTCGAATATTGGCGGTGGCAAGGATGTTTGGGAGTGATTCGGAATCCACGTTCAACTGTAACTGTTAATTCACGTTGAACCAAAGTGTGCACAAAGTGACCGCTGAGTGACAAACCAAACCAAACCTCATACCCTGCTTTCAGCGTCTTCGAATTGCCAAGGTGATAGCTTGTTTACCGCCTTGTCTGTAATCGGTGAGTGGAGAGTTACCTTCATGAAAATACTTTTTCGTATGGGTTGGCCAACACATTCTCCTGACTTAAATCCGATTGAGCATGTTTGGTATATCCTAGGAAAACATAATGCTACATTTACCCACTACCAGCCCCTTTCAGTATCTGTCACTTCCCTTAACATAGAAATCAGGTTTGTTTCCAACTGAATTAACAAACATCATCATTTTAAGCATGGAACTATGTATATTGTATATTTATATATCTACATTCTTCTTCTTTCTTCATTGGCTCAATATCCCCATGTTGAGCCAAGGCAGTCTGCCTAATGGCAGATTTGGACACAGGAGATGTTTTCTTTTTATTGGGTAGGGTTGTCAGACTACACCTAGCTCTAAGGTCATATTAGCCTGGGACTTACTATTTATATATTTATATTATATCTACATATTTTGACTATTACTACTGGTTAAAAAAATTTTAATAATTAATTTAAAAATATAAAAAAAAAAAGAAAACATTTTCTCTTGTCAAAATGTAAAAAATTTAAAAAACACACAAAGTTATTATAAGAAGGATAATATTTCATGTTAAGTGAAAAAAATCGTTTCAATAAAAACTAGTAAATTTATTCTCAGATCCAGTTACACTTATGATTGGATTTTATATTCATTTTTCAAAAAAATTATTACAAAGTTCAAAAAGTTTTTATCTCTTTTCTTATCAAAATTAGACAGAAATTCAATAATAATTCTTTGCCGAGTATGCTATATCACAAGATAATCCAATCATGGAATCAATAATAGGACTCTTGCAATTTCTTTTCTGATTTTATATTAAAAGTAAATAAATTTCTTATTGATATTTTTCATATGTTTTTCGGTAGAAAATATTCTTTCAGGCATAAATTCAATTCTAGCAGCGTTATTTGATACACTTGAAACCTGAACCAGCATAAAATTCGCATTATTTTTATAATTCTTTGGTTTCCAGTGACTATTTTTCATTAATCTTTAAAAATATTCACTTTGCTATTTTGTGATATCAAATTTAAAATAATAAAAGTCATAGAAGTATAGTCTTTTTTACAATAGAGATACAGCATTTTTATGATGGCGATTAAATTTACATTATTTCAATTATGAAAATTTTTTTAGAGTTAATACACTAACTGATAGTTTAAGAACACTAAAATTTCTTCTTTTCAATTCCAACAGACCTTTTCATATATTTTTTCTTGATGTCATTGTAATGAAAAACAAATTCAGTCGCAAATTTTTTTATCTATGTGTGTAGTTATTGCAGGGAAAAACATTTTGATTCAATAAAAACAAGCCATTCTTTTTTTGCAATGTTCAGAATATTCTCAATTCAGTTACCGAAATTTTACTAAAATTATAAATTAAACCCGCTTTTATGTTATTTCAAGGAAAATTAATATTTTTTTAGTCAGTACTATTTTCTTAATATTACACCTATGCAAATACTAAATAAGATTACCTAGCATAATAGATAATCCAATGTTATTCAGCTCCATACATTTCTGCCAATTATTGAGTGTATTTCCATGCACAAAATTATCAATAAAATTTAAAATTTCCTCATCTTTTGCTTTTCGGTAAAAGGTTTATGAAACAGAAATTTTTGTAGTATCTATTTACAAAAAAAAAATTACCTATCTTTAAAATTATTTAAAATATTTTCTTACATATTATCTGCCTAAAACTCTACGCCTTATTGTGTTATTTCATGACAGTAATGATAGTACGGGGCCTGATGGGCGAGTGCCATAGCTTTCGAATTCGAATCACGGCGGTGCCATGGATGCTTGTAGTAGTTCAGAATCCATTTTAAACCGTAGGTACCAGTCTAGTGTGACTGTAGAACGTTGGGTGTTGGGCTGGCAACCCTAGCAATTAAAAATAAACATCTCATTTCAGTATCTGCCAGTAGGCAGACGGTCTTGGCTCATCATGGGGTGTTGCGCAATTGAAGAAAAAGAAGAAGAAGAATGGCAGTATATTTACTTGGTTTCTTCTTATAACATGGCAATCAAGCTGTTTTTATTTAAGAAAAATATATTAATTATCTAATTACTAGATTCCAAATGTTTTAATTTAAAGTCCACATTAAATTTAACGATCGCGTTTTGATTTGACAATTTACATATTGGTAATTTTGCATACCACAAAAGTCCGTGCATACCGCAGACAGTATTGTCTGGCATTTGTCTATTGTATCTATTTACAAAAAGAAAATATTATACCCATCTTTCCAATTATTTAAAATATTTTCTTAAATAATATGTACTATCTAAAACTATGCGCCTTGCTGCGTTATTTCATGACAATAATGATAGATGTGGGCTGATTGCCGAAGGACTAGCCCTCTGGCACTCGGTACCATACCCTTCGGCCTCGAGTCCCGGCGGTGCCATGGATGCTTGTAGTGATTCGGGAATCCACTTTAAACAGTAGTTCTCTATCTAATATGACTGTAGAGCGTTAGGCATAGGACTGATAAGTCTACCCTGTAAAAAGAAATTATCTCCTTTCTTGAAATCTGCCAGCAGGCAGACGGACTTGGCCCACCATAGAATTTCAGAGCCAATGAAGAAAAATAATGGTATATTTGCTAGGTTTCTTATTACAAGATGGCAGTAAATAAGAAGTTTTCATTTATGAAGAAATATATTAATTAGTTTGTGACTAAATTTCAAATGTTTAATTTAAGCCCCACATCAATTTTAACTATTTCATTTTGATTTGACATGATTTGACAATTTGCATAATGGTCGGAAATATCTCAAAACAAAAAATACACAATGGCTTTTCCTAATATTTTTTGGTAAATACATAATAATGTTTATAATGAGTAAAATAAATTGAATTTATTGATATTTTTTTATAAAAGTCGTAGACTAACCACAAAAGCTTCTTTATTAGAGACTTACGAAACTCGTTCCCAAGTGCAATCACTGGATTATCTATTGATACCACCATCAAAACTCTTAGATAACTCATCTTTATTACCGCTTGTTGAAAAGTACGTAAATGACCATTGTTAGTTTGTTATTTTACCGTCCATTTATATTTCCCCTAAGTAAAGATAATTAGTAAACATGAAAGAAAATGTACCTCATATTTGTCACGTATTGCAAGGTTACACTTGCTATTTCAGAAGGTTTTCTCTATAATGAATATCGTTTCCTTATTATGCGATATTTTTATTCTACATTCTTTCTTTTATTGAGATAGTGTTATTTAATTTTATAACGATTTAGTTATTAAAATAATAGTTAATAGCTAAATAGAGTTAAATAATAGTTTCATAATAGTTAAGTTAAATAGAAATTATAAAATCCAACAACAAGAAAATAACAACAGAAATTACATTTAAATACCGTTATACATATTGAAAATCGGCATTGTAAAGAAAAGATACACGTTACACAATATTTTAGAAATTTCAATAGGTAATACTGTTGTAATTTTTCACAAAATCCTTAGAAAATAGTTGTCCTCTGACTGAATTACCATGTTCTTTATTAAATTATTATTCCAATTAATTACCGATTTAATTCTTCGCCAACAATAAATAAATACCAAAACTGTGATAGATGATATTTTATTATGAGCGTTTTGTTCAAATACGTGTAGAGATTTTGATTACTTAAAACTATGCATCATCTTTACCCAACTTGGCTAAAATGCTAAAATAAGCGGTCTGATGACCAATTAGCTAGCTCTCTGCCCTTTCTTTTTTATTCGAATGCTGGTGGAGGCATAAATACTGAAAATTAATACTGAAAAATTTACACTGATGTCATAGCTTGAAAATATATCAGTTTTTAATAATATATTTCGATAAATTCTATTTCAAAAAGAACACAGAACACTTCATTCACTAAATTTTTAGTTCTTATTGATATAACAAATAACTGATTGGATTTATTTTCTCTTTAAAAACATTTCATCGTGAAAACAAATATAGCTGAATAAATTGTTTTGTTATTAACAGTACACAATTCCTTTATCTTTCCTTTTTAATTAGCTAAGTAAATAAAAGCAAAAATTATTTCCTTTCTCAAAACAGTAAAAAGAAAAACAAATGAAAAAAGTAATTCTTAACATTGAAAAGGGCGATTCCTAACATAAAACTATAAAAAGAAAGAATAGTTAGAACATTATTTGATCATTAACTTCTAACATCCCTATCTTTATATGGAACGAAACCTGATAAAACTGCATTCACTTCCATTCATTGCAACTTTAAATATTCTAAACAAGTGTTAAAACCCATTAATTAACCAGCATCCATAAGATAAAATATTCTTTCAAACTTTACTAGAATTTTTAGTAAATGAAAAAAGTAAAAGAAAGAGTCGTTAACCAGTAATGGCGTTTGATAGCACTTTAAAGTTAATATGAAAAACCATCATTTTTTTTCTTTGCAAAACTGTATTTAATATTGTTTTCTTTATTTTTCTATGTATATATTTTTAAAAGGGTCCCTTTATCACGCTTTTTTTACTGATTATTTTTAATTTGAGGAAAAATAATTGATTATTTGGAATCGTTTTTTATTATTTTTTTTTCAAATTTCTTAACTATTATTTAATTTATAATAAAGGCACTACTATCCTCCTCAACTCTAAATATTGTAACAATGTTTCCTAATGATAACAAATGCGGGATAGTTCTTCCTAAAAGTCTTACCAGAATGAACTGCCCTCCTTCTTCAGCATCACGCAGCCAGATCGGACGTCTACCTACGGGTGCTCAATCAAAACAGAAGATCCCCCCTCCCTTTTCCTCTTTTGAGAACACAAGGGTTCATAGACTTGGTCTACATATTGCTGTCTACTAAGTGGGATAAGAAACAACAAATTTATTTCATTTTAAGTTTTTTAAGCATACTGTACTTTTATAACAGATTTGTTTGCGAATAAAAGCACAGTGAAATAATAAATATATAAATATGTTAATGACAATTAATACTGAAAAATTTATACTGATGTCATAGTTCCGAAATATATCAATTTTTAAAAATATATTTCAATAAATTCTATTTCACAAAGACGATTCACTAAGTTTTTAGTTTTTATTTCTATAACAAATAACTGATTGGATTTACTCATTTCATCGTAAAAAACAATTCATCGTTTCAAAACATTTCATCGTAAAAATAAATATAGCTGAGCAAATTGTTTTGTTATTAACAGTACACAATTCCTTTATCTTTATTTTTTAATAAGCTAAATAAAATGAAGCAAAAATTATTTCCTTTTCTATAACAGAAAAAATAAAAGCAAATGAAAAAAGTAATTGTTAACATTGAAAAGGTTATTCCGAACATCAAACTATAAAAAGAAAGAATAGTTAGAACATTATTTGATCATTAACTTCTAACATCCCTATCTTTATGTGGAACGAAAACTGATAAAACTGCTTTCACTTCCATTCATTGCAACATTAAGTATTCTAAGCAAGTGTTAAAACCCATTAATTAACCAGCATCCATAAGATAAAATATTCTTTGAAACTTTACTAGCATTTTTAGAAAAGGGAAAAAAAGCAGAGAAAAAGTCGTTAACCAGTAATAGTGTTTGATAGCATTTTAAAGTTCATATGAAAAAGCATTATTTTTTGCAGAACTGTTTTTATTATTGCTTTCTTTATGCATGCTTTCAAGAGTGTCCTTTTATCATTCTTTCTTTCATGATTTCTTAATTTGATGAAAAAGCTCTGATTATTTGGAATCGGTTTTTTTTCCAATTTTCTTGAATACTTTCTAAGTTATAATAAAGACAATACTATCATCCTCAACTCTAAATAATATAACCATGCTTTCTCCTACGTAACCATGTTTTCACCCAAGCACTGACAAGAACGCGCCCTACGGTGTTCAGGAGAAATGGTCAGTAGGCCTCGAGACTCTCATCCGAGAGGAAGTATAGCACAGTCGGCGCTGCCGCTGAGAAACGTTTAGTACAGCGCAATCAGCTGCTCTGTTGAGAAAGGTTAATTTGTAATATCTCATCCCGAGAAGGACGCCTGATGGCCACTTGGCTGGCACTCTGGCTTTTACCACAGGCTTCTGGTTCGAATCCTGGCAATGGCAGGGTTGTTTGTTAGTAGTTTGGATTTCAGATAAAATTGTAGGTCCCGGTCTAATTAGCCTAAAGTGTGCAAGAAAAATGACCGTAGTGTGACAAACAAAACCAATAAACGCTTGTTTATTATAGCAGCAGTTTCTGTAAATTTCATTATTAAATGTTTCTTTAGGTTTTATTTCTGTGAATTTCATTTCTCATTCAATAAGCATAGTAGTGTAAGAATAAATTTTGAAATAATGTCCTGATAAAATACATTGTATATAGAGTAGCATGATTGAAAAATGGCATTTCTTATGCACAAATTAGGAAATTTAAAATTCAAATTATAAATTAATTAAAAATTAAAAATTAGTCAGTTATGGAGTATCATGTGTTGAATTAGAACTATATTCACTTGTTCATAAGCATGTGCTTCAATTTTTAAAAAAGCGGCATGTGGCCAAGTAACTATCTCTCTGTCCTTTGGTATCACAAATTTCAGGTTCGAATCCATGGGGTTTGTTAGTGGCTCAGAATTCGCGTTCAAACTGTAGGTCCCGATTTAATTAGTTCAAGGTGTGCACAAAATGACCATAAAGCGATAAACCATCCAGAAAGGAAATATATTTAGCACAATCCTGTGTATTAATGGGCCTGCATACTCTCGCAGGAGAAGTAGTGTATTTTTCGCATTCTGCGCAAACCTAAATATCGGGTTTTCGGATTAGAAATAGGAATCGAATCTAGAATTAAATGTATACATATATATACATATTTACGAGGCCTAATGTCCGAATGACTAGCACTCCGGTGATTTGAGCCACAGGCTTCGGGTTCGAATCCTGGCGGTGCCATGGATGTTTGTAATAATTTGGAATCTACTTTAAACAGTAGGTCTCGGTCTAATAAGAACGAAGAGCGTTATAGAGGTAGTGTTACTCGCGTCCATAGCATATCCTCAAGCTACACGTGCCCCCTAGGTAGTGATAAATGAGTAACAGCTGTGGAGCCCTTATCTATGGTATAAAGATTAACTGTCTCTGTATTTCCAGCTGCATTAGAATAACAGCAACATATACATATGTACTCTGTACTGTTTGTTATATACAGATATATAACAATACATATTGTATGTCTCTAAAAGCAGTGAGTTCTCAAACCTATGTCTCAAGTCTCAACTTTATCATCCCCAGTTACAATCCAGCTGCACAACCGACAACACAACAATATTAAAAATCAATTAAGCCTTTACACATGTGATTATAATTTTTGACTTGTTCCACAATTAAACAAAAAAAAAATGTAACGAAACTTCAATAAAATGTCTTTGACAAAAAAAATTAATTTTGATTAAAAAAATCTCTCATCAAAACGTTCATTAGAATAAATCGTAACAGTAATCTTTAAATTGCGTAGGAGAAAAATAATTATTCATAAAAAAATAATGAACCTATTTTAATTATATTTTTAATAAGATGCATTGATCAAAACGTGGAATTATTCGCAAAAAGATAGAAAGAAATTAATGAAGCCATTGAGTCTTCAAGCTAGAATAATAAAACATTTTCCTCACACTTATATAACTGTAAAAAAATTAAACCTATTAATTAAAAAGATTATTTTTGATGATTTTATTTTTTGAAATTAATCAGAGATTTAAATGAAAGAATATATTAGAAATATTTAGCAACAAAATAATTGAGAAAAATTACATAATTTAATAGACATCGGAATACTTTTTTTATGTATTATCATTTATGATTTAGCATAACTTATATTTTTAATTACAAATATATATTTTTCAATAAAACCTTTAATCTTTTCAAACTTTTCAATAAAGCAACTTTTCAATGAAATTTCTGCTGAATTAAAAAGAAATTGAAAACATCATATATATTTCCAATCCAATTTTATTCAACCTTTCAAATATTTAAATTACCTTGAATTTCATTATATTTATTCTAACAAAAATAGTATATATTTTTGTTTTTTAACGTTATTTAAATGCATTAAAAAGTTAATAATATTTATCAGAAAAATATTATTCAAGATATTATCGTATATCATTAACTGTCATTATTTCTATTGTAATTTAGAAACAAGGGATTTAAACATAAAGTAATAATATGCTGTACGTGTATATATAATTGTGTGTGTCAAGGATTGTGTGTGTGCCAGTCTATGCACAACGCCTATTTACATCTAAATTTCACCAAAATTGGCAGGAATACTTCCAATGCAAATCCTAGATTAAGTGAAAAAAAGTAATATAAAAAAAGTCAATTCCTAATTTTTTTTAACTATATTGCAGAAAAGTTCTTTACAAATAAATCTGAAATTTTCCATTTACATCTGGCGCCACCTATTATTAGATACATACAACTTAAATCTAAAAAAAACAAAAATTATTTAATTAAATTTAATTAATGAATTAATATTTGAAAAAGTTCAAAAAAATTATTTGAACTTGAGTGGATGAATAAAAAGTATTTTATGAACGATTGAAAAGTTGAACAAGATATATATAGGGAAAGTGTGAACTACTAGTAGGAATTGAAAAATATTTGAAATTAAATTAATATTCGTTCAAAAATTACTCATTTAAGTTTTGCACTAATTTGGCGTCTTTAAATTTCATACGAATTTTTCATATTTAACTTTATTTTTTTTATGTTGTGCTTTCATAGACAGGCTGATGTAAAATAAATAAAATATACTAAGCAATGAATTGTAGCCCCTAAGAATTTGTTTAAAAATTTTAAATTGCGATTTTATCAATAAAATTGTCCCTGTTAAATCGCAATTTAAGAGACAATGTAATTTGGAGATTTTTCGTTATCGCCAAACGAGAGATGTTTTTGGTTAACAGTAAATGATTTGGAAAAAAAATACACTGTTAAGTTTTCCCTATGTGAATAAGTAGTCGTAGGTTTTGAAATTTGATAGCCAAATGGTGTATTTAGGTGGAAGCAGTTTTATATCGGGACTTAACATATCATAAAACAAGGGACGTGACCTAAAATTCCCTGCTTAAAACTTTCTTTTGGCCTTATGGCATCGTCAGTAGCGTCATTGTGTGTTTCAGTTCTTGTGTTAAGCTACTTATTTGAATGTTAAATTAAATATTTTGTATTCTTTTGTACTTTTAGTTGCTGATTCATATTGCTTTAGTATTATTTCAAAATTAGAATTTGCAATTATAATTGCATTATATTCCTCGTAGACTTGAGAACTCTGTATATAAATATATAAGTGTTCTCATAAACGTGAAAGTGGCCGTCTTCTTGAAGACATTATCGGTCTGGTATAGGCCGAGACGTTACATTATGAACAAAATAACTATCAAAGAAACTTCAATATTCAAAATGGAAAATCGAGTTTTTTCTATAAACTTCTGTTTAAAAATAATTCAAAGCAAATATAAAAAAAATCAAATATCTTTAAACATATAATATGAAATTTTCCAAAAATATTTTTCCAAATATATGAATAAAATCGAAAAGACCACAAATCCTAACTTGGGCCTTTGGGATTTTCTTTACGTCACCACTGGTTAGCTGGAAAGTTATTTTCTTTAAAAGAAAAAATTCGGAAAAGTAGAAATAACGCCATTTTTATACCATCATCTTTAGCTCCGGGAGACAAGCAAGAACATTGGACTGGAAGGCAGTGAATGATAATTGGCAATGAAAACATTGACCCAAGCAAGAAACCAATTTCGAGTGGTCAGCACATTGGACGCCAGTCAAGAGAATCGGTGAAAGGCGAGGGGGTCACAGTTCGCAAATAATTTTCTTATCGCTGTCAACGCCCGAACAAGAAGACATTTGGTTTGTTATCCCCTTTTCTGTAGATGAAGGCAAGTAAAAATAAGCGAGCAAGATAAGAAAAGCAAAGAACTATTTCTGTTGGAACGCCATCTCTTTCTGCCCCCCAAAACTGAAATGAAATCCTGGACTTTACGCTGTTAGGAACAAAAGCGAATTGAATTAGGTTCTCCTTTCTTTCTTTTTTTTCTTACATTTGTTCTCCTTTTTTCTTTTTTCATTATTATCTTCTCCCTCTCTTATTTTCACTGCGTGTTGTCATTAGATTGTCTTCTGCTTGGGCTGTCACCGATCTGAAATTTGGGTCACGCGATCAGATTTGGGGTGTCAGAAAACCGCCTCGGTCAGTTACCAAGTTCCAGTGTCAGTGGTTTTCAAAATGTTACAAAATCTTTCAAAATCGAAGACACTTTTTTTCCGCCCTGATCAGTTTATTGAAGATGTAACATCCTTGTAGGTTAGCTTTTTCGGACAATTATTAATATTGCTAATATGTTTACCATGCAAAAGCGAATAATCGGTTAATTTAAACAAACGAACTTTGATACATTTCAGTTCAATTAAACTTTTCAAACATGAGTTATTTTATGATTTATGATTTATGAGTTAGTGATAATATATATATACACTCAAGAGCCAAAACATTATGACCACGCCTACATTTTGCAATGAACTAGTATTTCCGGATCCCAATCTGATAGAACACATTTGGGATGTCCTAGGACGGCAGCTTGGACGCCCCAGACTATCAAAGAAAAGGGTAGAGTTCAAAGACCACCAATTCGTAATATCTCGGATTTGCGTGACCGTTGCTTAAACATCTGGTACACGGTTTGTCATCTGTCTCCGGCCATCTACTAAGGACTTGTGGCATCCATGCCAAGGCGGGTTGAAGCTGCGTTGCTCGCCAAAGGTGGGCCAACTCGTTATTGACAGGTGGTCATAATGTTTTGGCTCTTGAGTGTACGTATATATATCTCGGATTTGCGTGATTGCTTACACATATATATATATATATATATTGCTCGCCAAATATACAGGTTTGAAAAGAATTAGAGGGTATTAGGATTTTGGGTGTAAATTGTGGTTGAGTAAATGTTTTGGTGATGTACAAATGTATAGACAGAAAAAAGGCACATTTCATGCATATTACACAAACAAACAAAAAATGTTATTTCTTGGATGCTAGTGAGTTTCAATAAGGGTTTTTCAATTTTTCCCCTGTCGTAAAGCCATGTTGCACACTTACGAGGCATGGAATCAATGATGAAGCTCACGTCGAAAAAATTAAAGATTTCGTGAGGTTATCAATTAAGTACAAGGGTATTCTCTCTCACTCATGTAGAAGAGAGGATTTTAACTGCTTAACTCTTTCTGGGTTCCTGTCGAAAATTTATGTCCCATAGCTACAAGTGTGTTAATGAGGATACATCACTCTAATGGAATCAATGAGGTTATCAATGAGGGACTGGGGTATTTTCTCTCACTTCTAAAGAAGAGCGCTTTCCAACTGTTTAATTATTTCTGTGTATGATAAGCTACTAGCAATCCTTCTCTCTAGAACGTCCCAAACATGCTCTATCGGGCTTGTGAATGGAAAATATTCTGTCCAATCCATTCGAAGGATTCCTTCGTCTAATAGGAAATCGTCCACTATCTGATCCACGAGAATTATCATCCACGAGAATGAATCCAGCAGCTTAAAGGACAACACTTTCTCTGAGGATCTCATCCCTTTATAGCTGTGCAGTTAATGATCCATTCCTGGTAAGGCACAGGTAGGTACGGCCATTGATAAAAATTCCTGTCCAGGCCCTCACGCCGCCTCTTCCAAATCGGACACTTTCACGCACAATTGCAGGAGTGTTCCGTCTGCCAGTTTCTTTCCAGATGAGAATCAGCCTATTTGCAGGTGGTATGCTGAAAAAGAACTTGCCAGTGAAGAGCATGTTACTCCACTCATCTCGTCCCTAGCTGAGATTCTCCTGTACCTCCTTTCTGTGGATGGCGCAGGGGCTTGTACCAACAAAATACAAACCATGCCAGCATACAAACTAGTAGTCGTAATACATACATACCAGTCACAACCAGTACATACCGTCAAAACTCTGGTGACGATAGCTCTCTGAAGGTATTTTTCAACACCAGAAGTGTCTTTCTTTTTTCTCTGAAGTGACTGAATAGGCTGGAGTTTACCGCCTGATTTTCAAGTGTACAAACTTAACTATCACACGCCTTGTGGTTTCGGGAATCACGCAGTGTGATAGTTAAGGTCTGCCACAGACCAGGTGCTTAGATTCGTCGTAGGCTCGAATACTTTGAAAATCTCCGAACTTCAAGTGAACTGCACTTGTTTATCTAATTTATATCATTAATTTTCATTTTTTGTAAATAGATTTCTGTATATAAATATATATAATGTTTGTAAATAAAATGTAAATTGTTCCCATGAACCTGAAAGGGGCCGTCTTCTTGAAGCTGTTATAAGTCTAGTATAGGCCGAGACGTTATACTCTATTTTGTTGTTGGAATTATTTTTATGCTCTAGTACTTTTCCATACGTAAGAATAATATGTAATCTATGGTTAATATTTACAATTTTCAATCTTATTTCATATTACACTTTCTTATAGTTTAAACTCTAAATTTTAAATTATGCGACAGAGAGATTCCTTTTTTTATATACATAATTTTTAAAACTTAAAAAACTTAAACTATTCTCACATTACAGCAATATTTGTTTAATTTATTTCTAAAAGTACTTTTATTTTTCGTAGCGAATTCCGAAGAAGTTCATTTAAAAGAGATTAAATATCAAAAAACCAACTTTGTGTAGCTTCTATAGAAAATAAGCATTTAAATAGACAGTTTCAATTTAGGGAATGAATATCATGGAATCGTTGACAAAATATGTATGCGTTACATTGAATATCCATAAATCGTTGAAATCGACAGCAAAAAAGAACTATACTGAAAGCTCAAATTCTTTAAGATTCCTTACATCTCAAACCAGCTTTATCTTGAGAAAGAAGAAAAAAAATTCTGAAGCAGCTAATCTTCCAACAGCCTCCTTTCAAAATGATGTCTAAGTCCGTAATCTGTGCTGATGCAAACGCCATCTATAGAATACTATTTATTTATCCTTTAGACGGAGACTAAATGAAGGTTTTTCTTACCAAAGAGAAGACCCGGATATCTTAACGGATTACCCGGGAAAAAGCTTCAACCTTTAAAACTTCTGAAACCCCATGTCATTAAAATAAGGTGAACTCCTTTTTAACTGATTTTTCTATCCATTTTCTTTACGGACATTAGATTTTTATTTTATTTTATTTTGAAGTTTAGATGATTGAAAAAATGACGATCTTGAATTTTAAGAATATTTTTGTAAGGAATTTTTAAAAGAAAGATTTCTTTTTTTTTTTTTCTTAAAAAGTGGATACGTAGCTCCCAATTTCTATTTTGGGTTCTTTTTTTTTCAATTCCTATTATTAGTTCCCACTCTCTTCATATATATCTTGTTCAAATTTTCAATCGTTCATAAAATACTTTTTATTCATCCACTCATGTTCAAATACATTTTTGAACTTGTGGTGGATGACATTTGATGTTAATACATTTTATTTAAATATTAATTCATCAATTAAATTTAATTAATTAATTTTAGGGGTTTTTTAGATTTAAGTTGCATGTATCTAATAATAGATTGCGCCAGATCTACGATGAAAATTTCAACTTCATTTGTAAAGAACTTTTCTGCAATATAGTAAAAAAAAAGTAGGAATTGACTTAAATTTTTTTTTTATATTATTTGTTCAAAATTGCAAATAGTGACGAAAGCCATCATATTACGTCAATGGTAACACAGAATCTGCTATTGTATAGCAGATTCAGTGATTCGGCAAATAATCCCGACTAAAATGAGTAGCATAAGAAAACAGCAATATATAATATTATATTTTAAAATATATTCCAACTTATAGCACTGGTGTATCCTTTCATTAAAAAAAGTATTTCCTTACAAACATAAAAAATAAGAATTGTATTATTACAAAATTATAATAATAATGCTTTGTAAGGCTACAGTGACACTGTAACGCAATCAAACTCCATTGATTCCTGCACGACATACCATTCAAAGCCATTGTGCAGATATGCGGATTCAAAGTTATGTGTCCAACTCTAATTATTAATCAAAACTCTTACATTTAATGATTTGCGGTGAACTAGTCATAATCAGGCAGACACTTTCGCATTGAAGCTCACGGCACATTTAGGTCTACTAATTCCACACTTCGGCCAGTTTGCCGTGGTGCGCAGAATGCATTCATCAGCAGACTGTTGCATCAGGCCATTTAGAATTCATTCACAGCGCATGATTTATCGGTGGAAGTAAAACATTGGAAGTGATTTATTGTAGATTTACCGAGTGACCCGGCCGGGATAATTTATTAAATGGCGTTGTAACTGCAAGTCGGTTACATTTGCCTTTCATTCCGACAAGATGGATGAAACCTTAAGAACAGCCTCCTAATTTAAAACGCCGCAAAGATTAAGTAATATTATTTCATAAAAGGCTTCGGTTATAATTTGATTTCGTGGGCTTGTAATTATATGCGCTATTCTATATACTAGATCATCGTAAAATCATTAATATTGATTTGATTTTTTTTCTCTAATAAAATATTAAATCTCAGAGTCTATAAATTGCCTCAAATCGTAGTTTATTTAAAGGAGGGGATATCTTTTTTATGATTTTTTTTGCTTTCGTTATAAAATTTGGTTTAATTTCATATTTATCTGAAAACACGTCAATGTCTTGATTATGAAGTATTGATGCTCATTTAATTGCTGTGTCTTCGAATGGTAAAATGATAAATATTGTGGAAATGCATTTAACTTCTGTTCGTTAACAACGTGGGTGTTTTGTTGGTTTACAAACCGAAGTTACAAAAGTAGTTGCAACAATCTTAGCAAAATCATTGGTACATATAACTTTTTCATGCGATACAAATGTGAATAGTAAAAATTCCATAATTCTGATCCATTCGGAGCCCATATTATAAAGATAGTTCTTTTTCTTTCTTATGAATGTATTAAGGCTGATTAACTTTAATTCCCACAATTTTCTTCGTCTTTGCAGTGATATGTTTACGGACTATGATTTATGTTTGCCTGTGTATAATAGTGATCGCGGCATCGTCTGCTAAATGACAATCTATAGATTTAGTAATATTATTAAAATAATGAGGAAAAGAAATGAACCGAGGAGAGACCTTGTGGAGCGCCACTCTCAATTGGTCTGAGGAAAGAAGTAGAGTTATCAGCTCTCACTTTATAGTAATGCAAAATAAAGAACGAATTAAGAATTTTGATTAGTTGAACCGAAAATGGATGCCTTATTGATAAACAGCTGGCCTTAAGTGGGTCAGAATCCCTCCTGTATCAAGATGATTGAATGTAAACTCTTGTGTAATTTTAAAACTGTGGAATGTATTTCTAAGAAAAGAGTCAGTTCTTGAAAATATTGAACATACAGCTGTAGAAGACTACAGCTACTAGTACCTAAATATTTGTATCTACAAATACTTAGATATATGTGCATGCAAGACGTCCAGCATTGTGTGTAGTCCTCATATCATGCCCGGCCTGATTGTCAATTGGTTAGCGCTTTGGACTCTGGTACTACAAGCGTCAGGTTCAAATCCTGGCGGTGGCATGGATGTTTGTTAGTAGTTTGGAGTGCATGTTAAACTGTAGCTTCCAGTCTAATTAGCCCAAAATGTGCACAAAAATGACCATAGAGGGACAAACCTAACTAAACCTCATACCCTGCTTTCAGTGACTTCTAATTGCCAAGGTAATGGCTTCTTTCACTCCTTGTCTGTACTCGGTGAGTAAAGAATTACCTTCGTTAAGAGACTATTGTGCATATATGGCCATCAGACTGCTTTTATTTATTAGCCTATGGCCAACCGATGGAGCATGTTTGGAGTATCCCAGGAAAATATTTGCACACCACATGCTCATTTTAGTATTTGTAACCTCCCTCAATATACCAATAAACTTTGTTGCCAAATGAATTAGTAAAAACCATCATTTTAAGCACGTAACTATATATATTGCATATTTATATATTTATATTCTTCTTATTCTCCTGCATTGGCCCAACAGCCCCATGGTAAGCCAAGGCCGTCTGCTTACTGGTAAATTTTGAGACAGGAGATGTTTTCATTTTACAGGGTAGAGTTGTTAGCCTACTCCCAACGCTCTGCAATCATATTAGACTGGGACCTACAATTTATATAATTATATTATATCTGTATATTTAGATTATTATTAAAAATTAAAGAAATTTAAATAATTAATTTTGAAATTTAAAAAAAAACATTTTCTCTTGCAAACATGTAAATTTTTTTTATGTGTGCAGTCAATGCATGAAAAACAAATTCAATCCCCAATTTTTTCTTTTTTATGTGTACAGTTATGGTAATGAAAAATAAATTCAAATGCCAATTCTTTTGTGTGTGTACAGTTATAGCAATGAAAAACAAATTAAATCGCGATTTAATTTGCAATAAGAATACTAAAGCTTCTTCTTTCAATGAAAAAGTTTTTTTTATATAATCTTTATTCATAGTCATTGCAATGAAAAACAAATTCAATCGCGATTTAATTTGCAATAAGAATACTAAAGCTTCTTCTTTCAATGAAAAAGTTTTTTTTATATAATCTTTATTCACAGTCATTGCAATGAAAAACAATGTTCAAAATCTTTTCAATTTAGTTAACGAAATTTTATGCTTCTTCTTTCAATGAAAAAGTTTTTTATATAATCTTTATTCATAGTCATTGCAATGAAAAACAAATTAAATCGCGATTTAATTTGCATGAATTAAAGCTTCTTCTTTCAATGAAAAGTTTTTTTTTAAAACTAATATTTTTTAGTCGGTACTGTTTTCTTAATATAACACATCTGCAAATATTAAATAAAAGTATCTTGCATAATAGATATTCCAATGTTATTCAGCTCCATATATTTTTGGCAATTAATGTCCTTTCTATTCATAAATTTATCAATAGAGTTCAAAATTTTCTCAGTTACATGTCCAAATTCGTCTCTCACGATATAACATTGTCTAATATAATGTCTATTGTACCTATTTACAAAAAGGAAATATTATTCCATCTTACCAAATATTTAAAATATTTTCTTGAATATTATCTACCATCTCTAAAACTCTAGACACCTTGCTATGTTATTTCATGACAGTAATGACAGCATATTTACTTGGTTTCTTGTTACAATATGCAGTAATCAATGTGTTTTTATTCATGAAGAAATATATTAATTAGCTTCTGACTATATTTCAAATGTTTCAATTTAATGTCCACGTTAACTTTAAGGATTTCATTTTTTCTTTGACAATTTGTACACCACAAAACAAATATTACACGATAGGTTCCACTAATATTTTTGGTAAATATGTAATAGTGCTTATAATGTGCAGCATAAATTATATTTATTGATAATGTTTACTTTTTTTTTTATAAAAGGTTGTAAACTGAGCACGAAAGCTAATTTATTAGAGAATTACGTACTCGTGCCCAACTGCAAGCACTGGATTATCTATCGATACCACTATCAAAACTTTTAGATAACTGATCTTTTATGGTTGCTTGTCGAAAAGCACATAATCGACCATTGTTAGCTTGTTATTTTACCGTCTATTTATTCGTCCTCAGAGTAAACATAATTAGCAAATATTAAAGAAAAAAATTACCTCGTTCTTGGCACGTGTTGGAAGATTACACTTGCTATTTCAGAATGTTTTCCATCGTAATGAATATCATTTCATTAATATGAGATATTTTTATTCTGTGTGTGTTTTTTTTTTTTTTTTTTTTTTTTTTTTTTGTGTTGAAATAATATTATTTAATCTTTGTAACTAAATCAGATTGCTTGGCGTCTTTCTTTAGTTAATAGAAAGTTAAATAGAAATTATAAATAATTCAAGCAATAGGAAAATAACAACCGAAATTACATTAAAATATCAATATGTCGTTCTAATGCAATTAGCAACACAGAGACAGCTACTCTTTACGCCATAAGCAAGGAATGGGTCGCTGTTACTCATTTATTATTACCCAGGGATCACGTGTACCTTGAAGATATGCCACGGATGCAAATAAGCTACCTCCCACAACACTTTACGACCCTATTAGACCGGGACCTACGGTTTTAAGTGGATTTCGAATCATTACAAACATCCATGGAACCACCGGGACTCAAATCCGAAAGCTGTGGTAATCGCAGTACTTGGAGGGACCTTTTCCGGGTTTTCGCCCATACGATACGTAAATGTGGGGTAGTTCCGCTTAAATTCCGTCCATAATGCACTGGCTGCTTCTTCTGCATCACGGAGCCAAGTCAGGCTTCTACCTGTGGGTGCTCCCTCACAAAAGGAGCTGCCCCGCCCCCCATTCCCTAATTCCATGAGACCGCAAGGGTTCTTGGACTTTGCTGTCTGACAAGTGTGACAAGAAACAACAAGTCTACATCATTTTTAAGTCTTTCAAGCATACTGTATTTTTATAACAGATTTGTTTGTAGAATCAAAACACAGTGAAATAATAAATATGTAGTTAATAACAATTAATACTGAAAACCTTACACCGATGTCATACCCTCAAAATATATCATTTTTTAAAAGTAGATTTCAATAGATTCTATTTCTCAAAGAACACTTTATTCACCAAATTTTTAGTTTTTATTGCTATAACAAATAACCGACTGGATTTATTTTCGCTTTAAAAGCATTTCATCTTAAAAACAAATATAGCTGACTAAATTATTTTGTTATTAACAGCACAAAATTCCTTTATCTTTCCTTTTAATAAGCTAAATAAAATGAAGCAAAAATTATTTCCTTTTTCATAACAGTAAAAAGAAAACAAATGAAAAAAAGTAATTGTTAGCATTGAAAAGGGCGATTCCTAACATTAAACTATAAAAAGAAAGAATAGTTAGAACATTATTTGATCATTAACTTCTATCATGCCCTATCTTTATGTGGAACGAAAACTGATAATACTGCATTCGCTTCCATTCATTGCAACTTTAAGTATTCAAAACAAGTGTTAAAACGTATTAATTAACCAGCATCCATAAGATAAAATATACTTTGAAACTTTACTAGTATTTTTAGTGAGGGGAAAAAAAAAAGAAAAAAAGTCGTTAACCAGTAATGGCGTTTGATAGCATTTTAAAGTTCATAAGAAAAAACATCATTTTTTGCAGAACTGTATTTATTATTGCTCTCTTTATTTTTCTATGTGTATACTTTTAAAAGGCCCATGGTCTATAACCCATCACCATGCAGCAACTCATTACGTAATCCATATCCTATCTGTAGTTGTTTCGACCTGTGAAGGTTGTGTGTGTGTGTGAATTTTATGATGTATCATTATGCATGACTCTGAATGTCTGATGTCAGATTTGAGTGACAGGCTGTTCTCATTAGAACAGGGAACTAATTACCTGTAGCATAAATATCCACAACACTGCATATGTGCTGTCATATTTGAGTGACAATTTGTTCTCATTAGTACAAAACACTAATTGCTTGTAATATAACTATCTACAGCACATCTGTTTTCAGATTTGAGTGATAGGTTGTTAATATGCACCTTAAAGAATATACATTCCTCTCTCCTGGAAACCAAAATGCTATACCTCTTTTCGTGGGAAAAATGCTACAACTGATATATGATTATAAATTTTGACTTGCTCCACAATAAAACAATAAAAAATGCAGCCAAACTTCAATAAAATATTCTTTAAAAAAAATCTTAAATTAATTTTGATTAAAAAATCTCACATCGAAACGTTCATTAGAATAAATAGTAGCAGTAATCTTAAATTGCGTAGGAGAAAAATAATTATTCATAAAAAAATAATGAACCTATTTTAATTATATTTTTAATAAGATGCATTGCTCAAAGGGTGGAATTATTCGCAAAAAGATAAAAAGAAATTAATGAAGCCATTGAGTTTTCAGGGGAGAATAATAAAACATTTTCCTCGCACTTATATAACTGTAAAAAAATGTACACCTATTAATTAAAAAGATTATTTTTGATGCTTTAATTTTTTGAAATTAATCTGAGATTTAAATGAAAGAATGTATTAGAAATATTTAGCAAAAAAATAATTGAGAAAAATTACATAATTTAATAGACATCGGGATACTTTTTTTTTTTATGTAAAATCGTTTATAATTTGACATAACTTGTATTTTTAATTTCAGGCAAAAGCTTTTCAATAAAACTCTTTCAAACTTTTCAATTAAATTTCTACTGAATTAAAAAAGAAATTGGAAATATCATACATTTCCAAACCAATTTCATTTGTCCTCGAAAATATTTAAATATCCTTGAATTTCATTAAATTTCATTTCAATTATTCATAAAAATAATATATATTTTTGCTTTTTAACATTATTTGAATGTCTTAAAAAGTAAATAATATTGATCAGGAAAATGCAATTCAAGATATTATCATATATCATTAACTGTGATTATCTTCTATTGTCATTTAAAAACAATAGATTTAAAGATAAAGTTTGTAATATGCTGTAAGTATAATTATATATGTATATATATATATATAAATTTGTGTGTGTGTGTGTGTGTGCCAGCCTATGCACAACGTCAATTTGCATCTAAATTTCACAAAAATTGTCGGGGATACTTTTAATGTAAGACCTAAAACAAGTGAAGAAAAATTTTGAAATTGGATTTATATTCGTTGAAAAATTATCCATTTACGTTTTACGCCAATGTGGCGACCTTTTGTGATTAACGAATTTTCATATTTGACGGTTTTTTTATGTTATTGTGCTGTTCACAGACAAGACGAAGTAATATAAATAAAATATACAAACCAATGAATTGTAGCCCTAAAAATTTGTTTAAAATTTTTCATTTGCGATTTTATCAATAAAATTGCCCCGGCTAAATCGTAGTTTAAGAAATGTTGTCATGTGGAGATTTTTCGTTGTCGATAAACGAGAGATGTTTTTGGTTAACAATAAATGAGGGGGGAAATAGGTAGTTAGGTTTCCCCTATGTCAATAAGTAGTCTTAGATTTTGAAGTTTGATAGCAAAAGGGGGTGAATTCAGGCGGGGCCAGCGAGATGAAGCATTTTTATATTGGGTCTTAACCATGCCACAAAACTAAGGGCGTGACGTCACTTTGGTGATTCCACCGGAAAGTCCTTGTTTAGAATTATCATCATGATATCATGATGATAATTAAGGTCTGCCAAAGATAGGATGCATTAGATCCATGTAGACTCCAGAACTCTAAAATCCTCCTCCTTGAAGTGAACTGTATTTATATCTTTAAACTTTCATTTTTTTGTATAATAACCCAGAGTTCTGTATATATTTATATATATATATATATATTTTATAGGTCTAGTAAAGGCCGTGACATTATATTATGAATAAAATAACTATCAAAGAATTTCAATATTCAAAAATGGCAAATCGAGTAACTGTAATCGAGAATCTGTAAACTTCTAAATAAACATAATCCCAAAGAACTATACAAAATCAAATACCTTTCAACACATTTATATAAACTTTTACAGAAATATTTTTAACAAATATATGAAATAAATCGTCAAGACCACAAATCTTAACTGAGACCCTTGGGACTTTCTTTATGGCACACTTAGTTAGCTGGAAAGTTATTTTCTTTAAAAGAAAAAATTCAGAAAAGTAGAAATAACGCCATTTTTACGCCATCATCTTTAGTTAGGAGACAAGCAGGAACATTGGATTCGAAGGCAGTGAATGATAATTGGCAATGAAAACATTGACCCAAGCAAGAAACCAATTTCGAGTGGTCAGCACATTGGACGCCAGTCAAGAGAATCGGTGAAAGGCGAGGGGGTCACAGATCTCAAATAACTTTCTTATCGCTGTCAATGCCCGAACGAGAAAACATTTTGTTTGTTATCCCCCTTTTTCTGTGGATGAAGGCAAGTAAAAATAAGCGAGCAAGATAAGAAAGCAAAAGAATCATTTCTGTTAGAACGCCATCTCTTTCTGCCCCCCAAAACGGAAATGAAATCCTGGACTTTTTGCTGTTAGGAACAAAAGCGAATCGAATTAGGTTCTCTTTTCTACTCTCTTTTTTTTCTTCCATTTGGTCCCTTTTCTTTCTTTCTTTTATTATCTTCTCCCTCTCTTATTTTCACTGCGTGTTGTCATTAGATTGTCTTCTGCTTGGGCTGTCACCGATCTGAAATTTGAGTCACGCGATCAGATTTTGGGTGTCAGTAAACCACCTCGGTCAGTTACCGAGATCCCTTGTGTCAGTGGTTTTCGAAGTTATACGGCTCGTGTCTTTCAAAATCGAAGACGCTTTTTTTCCGCCCTGACCAGTTTATTGAAGATGTAACATCATTGTAGGCTTACCTTCTTCAGGCAATTATTACTATTGGTAACATGGATACCATGCAAAAGAAAATATTCTTTCAAAGAATTTTTACAAAGTTATCCAAATTACTTTGTTAATTTAAATAAACGAGCTTTAATATTTTTCAATTCAGTTAAACGTCTTAAAAATTAGTTATTTTATGATTCATAGTTTTGTGATAATATATATATATATTAAGCTTGTAAACAAAAATTAAAGCGTTCCCATAAATGTGAAAGTGGCCATCTTCTTGAATACAGTATAGATCTAGTATAGGCAGAGACATTACATAATGAATAAAATAAATATCAAAGAAATTTCAATATTAAAAAAATGGGAAATCTATTTAATCAAATATCTTTCAATAAGTTTATATAAACTTTTCAGAAATATTTTTCCAAGAACATAGAAATATTTTTCCAAAGACCATAAACCTTAACTGGTACACTTGGGGATTTCTTTGCGCCACACTCGGTTAGCTGGCAACTTATTTTCTTTAAAAGAAAAAAATTCAGAAAAGTAGAAATAACGCCATTTTTACACCATCATCTTTAGCTCCGGGAGACAAGCAGGGACATTGGACTCGAAGGCAGTGAATGATAATTATCAATGAAAACATTGACCCAAGCAAGAAATCAATTTCGAGTGGTCAGCACATTGGACGCCAGTCAAAAGAATCGGTGAAAGGCGAGGGGGTCACAGATCGCAAATAACTTTCTTATCGCTGTCAATGCCCGAACGAGAAGACATTTTGTTTGTTATCCCCCTTTTCTGTAGATGAAGGCAAGTAAAAATAAGCGAGCAAGATAAGAAAGCAAAAAAACCAAAAAAAAGAACCATTTCTGTTAGAACGTCATCTCTTTCTGCCCCCCAAAACGGAAATGAAATCCTGGACTTTTTGCTGTTAGGAACAAAAGCGAATTGAATTAGGTTCTCTTTTCTACTCTCTTTTTTTTCTTCCATTTGGTCCCTTTTTCTTTCTTTTTTTAGTATCATCTCCCTCTCCTATTTTCACTGCCTGTTGTCATTAGATTGTCTTCTGCTTGGGCTGTCACCGATCTGAAATTTGAGTCACGCGATCAGATTTCGGGTGTCAGTAAACCGCCTCGGTCAGTTACCAAGATCCCTTATGTCAGTGGTTTTCGAAAAGTTATTCGACTCGTGTCCTTCAAAATCGAAGACATCCCCCTCCTGACCAGTTTATATAAGATGTAACATCATTGTAGGTTATGTTCTTCAGACAATTATTAATATTGGTAACATGGATTCCATGCAAAAGGACATATTCTTTCAAAGATTTTCTACAAAGTTATCAATGTTACTCTGTTATTTAAAAAAGAACAAAATTTGATGCATTTCAGTTAAACTTTTCAAAAATTATTTATTTTAAAATTTATGGTTTTGTTATAATATGTATATTTTGCTCAAAACATTTAGGTGATATTATGACCTTGGGTATGAATTGCGGACAAGGAAATATTTTGGTGGCCGATATATGATATATAGACCAATACATTCTTGCAAAAGATATATGAAAAGGAGAAGAATCAAGGAACAATGAATAATAAAATTTTATTGACGATATTTGTCGGTAAATAGAAAATATACAGATCGTGCATATTAACATAAACTAACAAAAAATATAATTTTTAGGATAAAAATGAGTTTCAATAAAAGGCATTGTTTCCACTATCGAAAACAAATGTCGCACGCCTAGAGGCATTGAAACAATGATTAACTAAGATATTCTCTTTCACTCCTGTAGAAAAAAGCTTTTAAACTGCAAAAATGTTTCTAGGGGTCATAAGAGACAAGCAATTGTTCTCCCTATAATGTTCCAGACATAGGGCCGGATTTTCCTATAGGCTAACTAGGCTTCAGCCTAGGGCCTCAAGATCAAGAGGGGCCTACATTCAAATTGTTAGAAAAATTAGAACTAAACTATTATAAAAAACAGTAAACATCAAAATACTGAATCAAAAATAAGGAGAAATTATGAAATACATTTATCTGAATTGAATTTGTTTTAATCTTCAATGGATTGAATATGTATAATTTAATTCGATAGAAAGTATGAAAATTTTTATTGCATATTTTATTTTCGTAGATTTTTATTATTTTAATTTTGTTTCCTTGTAAATGTTGTGTGTTATGTTTGATTAGTTATTGTTACAAGTACTATATATAGTGCCGAGAATAAATGTCCAAATAACTGTTCTCGACTTTTTTTATTATTTATTACCCATCACAACATGTCTCATTTAACATATTGATATATATCAGTAAGGATGTATTTTATTATCTCTCATGTAATTGACAAAGTTAAAAATGGGAAGTGAAAGGGCCTCATAAGTGGAACAGCCTAGGGCCTCTTTTCATCTAAATCCGGCCCTGCCCAGACATGATCTATTGGGATCATGTACGGACAATATGTTGGCCAATCCATTCGAAGGATTCCTTTCCCGAATAGAAAATTGTCCACTAGCTGAGCACGATGTGGCCTGGCATTATCATCCGTGAGAATTAATTCATCACTAATCGCTGCAGCGTAAAGGACTACAAGATGTTTGTGGATCTCATCACTATATCGCCATTAAAATCCATTCCTTATAATGCTCAGGTAGCTGCAACAATTGAAAAATTCAGGCCAGACCTTCACTCCGCCTCACTAGGCCGAGACTTTACACTCTATTTTTTTTTTTTTTTTTTTTTTTGTTGGAAATTTTTATGAGCTAATACTTTTTCATACGTAAGAATAATATGTAATCTATGCTTAATATTTACAATATTCATAGGAGAATCTGATTTTATACACTTTCTTATAATTTAAACATTAAATTTTACACTCTGCACTAGATGGTTTCATTTTTTTATACAATCTTTAAAATTAAAAAATTTCTCACGTTACAATAAACTTCGTTTAATTTTTTTCGAAAAATATCGTAGTCAATTCCAAAGAAGTTCATTTAAAAGAGATTAAATATCAAAAAACAACTTTGTTTAGCCAGACAGTTTCAATTTACAGAATGAATATCATGGAATCGTTGACAAAATATGTATACGATACATTGAATATCCATAAATCTTTGAAATCGCCAGCAAAAAAAGAAGTAAACTGAAAGCTCAAATTCTTTAAGATTCCTTACGTCACAAACCAGCTTTATCTTGAGAAAGAAGAAGAAAAAAACCTGAAGCAGCTAATCTTCCAACAGCCTCCTTTCAAAATGATGTCTAAGTCCGTAATCTTTGCTGATGCAAACGCCATCTATAGAATACTATTTATTTACCCTTTAGGCGGAGGACTAAATGAAGGTTCTTCTTACCAAAGAGAAGACCCGGATATCTTAACGGATTACCCAGGAAAAAGCTTCAACCTTAAAAACTTCTGAAACCCCATGTCATTAAAATAAGGTGAACTCCTTTTTTCTATCCATTTTCTTTACGGACATTTTTTTTTCTTTTTTCTTTTTTCTTTATTTAATTTAAAGTTTAGATGATTGAAAAAATGGCGATCTTGAATTTTAAGAATATTTTTGTAAGGAATTTTTAAAAGAAAGATTTTTTTTATTTTCATTTTCTTTTTCATGGGTTAATCCGAAATAACTTTGCTGGGTATTATGCATTGAATTTTGTAAAGCCAAAAAAAAAAAAAAAATATATTAAATTTATAATAATAAGAAAGTGAAATATAAGACTTATTTTTTTTTCTTGATAGGAAAAATAAATAAAGCTGAAAGTTGGTGGCTCTTAACATTGAATGAAAATTAAAAGTAAATTTCGAAACACTTTTAATTTTAATAGAAATATTAAAATTTGCTTTGATTGTTACTTTAAATTATTATTATTAGAATTTGATTATTAATATTAGCATATAATGAAGTATTTCTCATTTTTCGTAGCAGTAATTTATCAAAATATTACGTTTTAGTTTTCTTAAATTTGAGGTTTTTTTAAGAAAAATCTTTTTAAATGAACAAAACAAAATTTTGATGTAAATCATCGGTTTCAGTACTCCATAAATTCCAACAAATCCTAATGATGTATTTTAATAATGGTGAATATTGTAGCATTTTTTTCTCACAGGAAGAGTTTTGGCATTTCATTCCTAGGAGAGAAAAATTAGACTATATAATAGCCACTCATCACTCAAAATTGACAGCAGACAAGCAGTGTCGTGGATACTTATATTACATGCAATTAGTTTTTTGTACTAATGAGAACAACCTGTCACTCAAATATGATGGCAGATATTCGGTATCGTGTACTTATAATGAGGAAATTAGCGAATGTCTGTGCGACCTTTAAAGGTCGAAACAACTTCAGATTGAATATGATATACTATGAGTTGGGATCTGTCCCTAATCACGATGGATCTACTCCATGAGAAGTGAGGGAAACTGAGACCCTTCCCTCTCTTGACGAATTGTCTTAAAAAGGAGTTTCTTCATTGGTGAAGAAGTGTTCTGCCCCGAGTTGTATCAAGTAAACATGAGGCTCACCGATGATCAACAAAAAAATGGTTACTTTAGTCGGCTCCAGATAAATGAATAAAAAATCGAATATTTATATTAAACACATACAATCTTATAAAATGTTTCTTTCAGTAAATCCAGACACAGGTTATTGATCTATTTTATAGTGTCGATTACTCTATGTTACTTTGGCTTTCAATGCCGCAAGTTTCGGGTTCGAGTACCGGCGGTACATCGATGCTTGTAGTGATTCAGATTCCACTTTTAACTGCAGGTCCAGGTCTAGTATGACAAGAAAGCGTAGGGCATAGGGCTGAAAATCTATCTTATCCCGCAGAAAACATCTCTCGTCTGGAAATCTGCCAGTAGGCCCACCATTGGGCTGTCGCTATAATGATGATAATGATTAGTCTATTTTTTCTTAATGTTTTTTCTCGTCAAAAATAATGCAAAATGTTTTTAAAATAATTCCATCCAAGACTATTTCTAAAGTAGAAAATTAGTTGAAAGCATTTCTTGCATTAAATTGGTTTCAGGTTCAAATCTTGGCGGTGGCATGGATTTTTGTTAGTGGTTCGGAATCGGGGCATGATGATCGAGGGGCTAGCGCTCTAGCTCTAGGTACCACAGATATCAGGTTCGAATGGGGATGTTCGATCAGGCCTGGATGTTTGTAGTGGTTCGTGATCCACTTTAAGCCGTATATCCCGGTCTCATAGGACTGTAGAGCGTCACAAAGCCCAATCAGACTTCTTCTCACCAACATCCTTCCCAAATTGTAAAGGGGCGACTCAGCTCTAGGCACAGTGATGTAGTGTGGTGTAGTAGTAGAGGTTCGGAATCCACGTTAAACTGTAGGTCCCAATATAATTAGCTTGAAGTGTGCAAAAAATAGCTGTAGAGCGACAAACCAAACAATATAGTTAAAATGATTCCTTATGTATTTAGGCAGCCTGATAACAAAATGACTAACGCTCTAGCTTTTGACACCACAAGCTATAGTTTCGAATCCTGGCGACGGCATGGATGTTTATCAGTGGTTCGAAATCCACATTTAACTGTAGGTTCCAGTATAATTAGCCTGAAGTTTGCAAAAAAATGACGGTAGAGTGATACACCAAACCAATCCCCATGTATTTAAAGCCATTTATATATATTTTGAGTTTTTATTTTGTATATCTCAGTTTATCGAAGCAAAATTTCGATTTCAAAGAAAGCAATTTTATACCTTCCGACAGAATTTCCTTTCAGATCCTGTCCTCCCTACGTTCAAAGAAACGAAAAATCGTCTCAAATGGAGCGATGCCGTGAAACCTGCGTTTCGGAACCGCTATTAAAAATAATCGCTTCCAACGATCGAAATCGGGCGCTTTATTTCGAGAAATGGATTTAATTTCCCATCGAAATCTGAAAGATTCAAATTTCAAACGACATCTGAGTATTCGGGATTTATTAAAATATATATTTAATGTTTATTCTTTTGAAATCTAATTGCTTTTAATCTCGTTTAATTAAACGCTCCGGTGATAGCTCAATGTTAATTTAAGTAATTAACCTAATTGTCCATTAACTTAACGGAACGGTTTCCCCGCTAGTTTGAGCTTATCGACTTGTTTTCCTCGTCGAATACGTTAATCTAAGTCATTTAACGGAAATTTAACGATACGGGGAGGGTTACGTAAAGAATAAAAACGGAATTACGGAGAGAAAATTTTCAGAAATGGATAGTTTTATAAAGGTCTCAAATATTTCGCTTGACAACGAAGAAACATTGTTATTTTTTAGATGATTAAAAATAATTTTTATTGAAATAGTGTTGTATCTTTACATACACAATTGAATTATTTTGCAACGTACAATAACTCGATGTTTAAACTATTCCATTTTAAAAAGGAATTCAAACAGATAATGGTACGAATTCTATCGTTGACTTCGATGTTTGTTAGTAGTTAGGAATCCACGTTTTACTGTAGGTGCCAGTCTAATTAGCCTAAAATATGCAAAAAACGACCGGAGAGCGACAAACCAAACCATACAGTTAAAATGATTCCTCATGTATTTAGATGGCCTGATGATTCAGTGATTAGTGCTCTGGCATTGGTACCACAGGCTTCAGGTTTGAATCCTGGTAGTGGTATGGATGTTTGTCAGGACCCAAATCCACTTTAAATTGAAGGTTTCTCGGTCAGTTTAGCACTCGCGTGCACAAAATTACCATAGAATAACAAACCAAACAGTTTCATATTCTTGGGCCTGATGGCTGAATAACTAGCGCTCTAGCCTTTGGCACCATATGCTTCAGGATCGAATCCTAGCGGTGCCATCGATATTTATGAGTGGTTCGGAATCCACATTAAATTGTAGGTGCCAGTTTAATTAGCCTGAAGTGTGCAAAAAAATTACCTTAGAATGACAAACCAAACCAATCCTCATGTATTTAAAGCCATGTATCTGTATTTTGAATTTTTATTTTGTATATCTCAGTTTATTGAAGCGGAATTTCGATTTCAAAGAAAGTAGATTTTATACTTTCCGACGGAATTTCCTTTTAGATTCTTCCTCCTCAACTTCAAAGAAACGCAAAATCGTCTCAAATGGAGCGATGCCCTGAAACCTGTGTTTCGGAACCGCTATTAAAAATAATTGCTTCCAACGATCGAAATCGGGCGGTTTATTTCGAGAAATGGATTTAATTTCCCTTCGAAATCAGAAAGATTCAAATTTCAAACGACATCTGAGTTTTCGGGTTTTATTAAAATATATATTTAATGTTTATTCTTTTGAAATCTAATTGCTTTTAATCTCGTTTAATTAAACGCTCCGGTGATAGCTCAATGTTAATTTACGTAATTAACCTAATTGTCCATTAACTTAACGGAACGGTTTCCCCTGCAGTTTGCGCTTGTCGACTTGTTTTCCTTGTCGAATACGTTAATCTAAGTCATTTAACGGAAAGTTAACGATACGGGGAGGGTTGACTAAAGAATAAAAACGGAATTACCGAGAGAAAATTTTCAGAAATGGATAGTTTTATAAAGATCTCATATTTTTCGAATTAAATATTATTAAGAAATATTCTTATCCTTTAGATGATTAAAATAATTTGACTCGATATGAAAGTCATGATATGACTGTATTCATTTGACAATTTTATGATGACATAGTCATGATGATTTTTTATTATGCAATTCTTATGACTCGATATTTTATTGATGACTCGATATTTTTAAACTCGATATTTTATTTGACATTTGCAGGTGGGATATTTTATTGATGACTCGATATAGTTCATTTTTATTGATGACGTTTTCAAAAGGAATATTTTGAAACAAAAATTCAAGCAGATACTTTATTAGCTGATGTTAGTTGTCTTTTATTTCAAAGCTAATATGAATTTGAATTTGAACAATTCTTATGATTCATAATTCAACGTTCTTTAGATGATTAAAATAAGTTTGGATTGAGATAGTGTTGTCATTTCAAATAGACAATTGATTTATTATGCAACTTACAATGACTCTATATTTAAACCATTCCATTTGCAGGTGGGTATAGTTCATTCCCTTTTTAAAAAAAAAACTCTTTAAGAATGAAATTTCAAACAGATACATTATCTGCTGATGTTCAATGGTTTGTTTTGAAAACTAATATAAATTTTATTTTAACCAACGAAGAAATATATTTATTCTTTAGATGATTAATAATAATTTTCAATTGGAATAGTGTTTTAATTTCGAATCGAGAATTGTATTATTGAGCAACTTACAATGGCTCGATGCTTACACCGTTCCATTTTCTGGTGGGTAAAGTTCATCCATTCGTTTACTTTAAACTGTAGGTCCAGGTCTAATTAAGCAAATGCTGGGTAGCTTCCCCTAAATGCCCCCAAAAAAAAAAAAAAGGCTTGCACTTCTTCAGCGACTCGAAGCCAAGTCAGACTTCTACCTGTTCCATCACAACAAAAGCTGTTCCCCCTTTCCCTCCCTCCAGGAGTAGATTACTCATGCGATGTCAGTCTATCACTGCAGGACACTGAGGATTAGTTACAGCAACAGCAACAACAATGTGTTTGAACATATCTCATCGTATAATAGATTGGAGTTGTTCTTTTCCCCCATATTCATAATGTGGGAAAATCTTTTGGGTAGCAACTATCTCTTCTTTCCGCCAATCATGAATTATTCGTGGCAACTTAAATGGAATACAAAGCCTGAATAAAATATGTATTTATTATAGTTATATTTGTTATAGGGCATATTCAGAAATATTTAAAATTCATTTCCACACTATAAAACTCAATATGTTTCGGTAACGGCTTTAAGGTAAAAGGCAAATTGTACTACCATCCAATCCCAATCAATACAGAGCACTCCCTCTCTCATTATCAAAGAAGCATCTTGCTTCTTTGTTTCAGAGCGAATCTCCAAGACTATAATTCCTCTTTCAATAATCTCGTCTCTCTAAACGCTCCAATTTAATAAAGCGCCACCCTGTACCAGAGAATGAAAGTTAATATCGTATGAGTAATTTCGAAGTTCTATATGCATTATTGAACTCTGCTATTTGCTCAGTTTCATTCCCGTAATAATCTTCGGAAACAGTTCGTTTTACCATGGCAAGAAAGCTTTTCTTCATATTTAGTGCACGTTTAATTTAAAGCTTTGCGTTTCTCGTAATGCATTTTCTTTGAAATCCAAGACGCTTTTACTTTAAAGAAAGACGAAATTGTTTCTTAAGTATCGCTTCGAAAATCGTGCTTACTTTGGAGGCTAATTTTGTAGCAGAGAGAGATGAGATTTTGTTGCAGATCCAGAAGTTTGGCTGAATGTTATGGCAGTCTGAACGAGTGTTTGTCGAGTCTATAACAAAGGCAATTAAGGATTGCTTCCTGATAATCAGTCATGGGTATTTTAAGACCTACGCCTTCTAGTTTAATAAATGTTTGAGCTTTATGTAGTCTTCTGAAAAAGAAGGAACTGTTTTAGATGAAAACATATGAAAACTGCATATTAAAACTATAAATTCTTTATTGTAAATTTGTTTAAAAATTGATAATCTGTTTTTCTTAATAATTCTGTGTTCACTATTTTTAATTAAAAAGAAAATTGGTGGAGTTATTCACTCTTGAAGATTCTGAAGTATGGCTGAATGTTATGGAAGTATCAATGAGTGTTTGTCGAGTCTATAACAAAGCAATTAAGGATTGCTTCCTGGATAATCAGTCATGGGTATTTTAAAACCTACGCATTCTAGTTTAATAAATGTCAGATGCAGTCTTCTGAAAAAGAAAGAACTGTTTCAGATACAAAATTCTTAGCTTTTTTAGCAATAATATAAAAGGTAAAAAATGAAAATAAATAAAATACAACTTAATACTCATCAGAAACATTAATTCTTTATTAAAAGTTTGTTTATAAATTAACAATATTTTACTTTAGAGGCTAGTTTTGTAGTAGAAAGAGATGAGATTTTGTTGCAGATCCTGAAGTTTGGCTCAATGTTATGGAAGTCTGAATGAGTGTTTGTCGAGTCTATAACAAAAGCAATTAAGGATTGCTTCCTAGAAAATCAGTCATGGTATTTTAAAACACATGCAGTCAAGTTTAATAAATTTTTACACTCTCTTGGTCGTATGCAGAACTGTTTTAAATACGAAAGTAATCAGCTTTTTTAGCAATTACATATAAAAATAGAGGCAGAAAACGAAAAAAAATAAATAAATACAAATTAATGCATGCTAAAAATATTAATTCTTTATCGTAAATTTGTTTATAAACTAATAATATGTTTTTCACAATAATTCTGTGTTCAATTTAATTATCAAATATTAATTCAAGAAAAGAAGATTGAATTTTATTTAAACTTCCAATTTGAATTGTATAATTTTTTACTAAATTGAAATTTCTATTAATTATTTACCTTAACATAATTTGTACTGAACAGAAACATCTGAAAATAACAATTTCAGAATACATTGAAAATTATTAAATGATTGACTAACTTAATAATAATAATATACAAAATTGTTATAGGTGCACAAATTGCTTGTTTATGTAAATAACAAAATTTAATTAATTTTTTATCAAAACTGAAAATATTCCTTCTTTATTATAAATTTGCTTATAAATTAATGAGTTTTACTCAATAATTTTGTGTTCACTATGTTTAATTACCAAGTAGAGGTAAAATTGTATTTAAACTTCCGATTTCACTTGTATAATATTTTACTAAAGTGAAATTTCTTTTAATATAATTTGTACTGAACAGAAACATCTAAAAATAACAAGTTGAAATTGCTTGCACATGCAAATAACAAAATAAAAAATTAAATTAAATTCTCTCATTTGTATCGAAATTCTACATTTTAACTCCCTCTCTCTCTCTTCTTTCATTCTCTCTATCTCTCTCTCCCACTCTCTCTCTCTATATATATATATATATATATATATATATATAAAACTTATTGAGACAAAGGAATAATATCCAAACTTTTTTATTCCAAATCGATTTGAACATGATGAATATATATATATATATATATATATATATAAAGTGATACTTTATTGCTCTCTGTATGCATATATATATATATATGCATACAGAGAGCAATAGAGTATCACTTTTTATTAATCAAAAAGCAAAGACTCCAAACTTATTGAGATAAAGGCATAATATTGAAACTACTTTATTCCATATCGATTTGAATATGATAAATTATCCTTTTTTTGTAAATTATTAATTTTAATTAATAAATTAGTTAAAATTAATTAATTCCTCTCATTTTTATCAAAATTTACGTTTTTACTCTCTCTCTCTCTCTCTCTATATATATATATATGTGTGTGAGTATAAAAATAAATATATATATACATACATACAGGGAGAGAGAGATAGAGTAGAAATTTTTATTAATCAAACGACAAAGTCTAACTTCAAACTTATTGAGATAAAGACACAATATTCAAACTCTTGAATCTCTCGCATCGATTTGAATATGATAAATTATCTGCTTTTTTTTCTTTAAAGCAATTATACGAATGACTATGACAAAAAGAGATGCTGACTTCATATATCATTCAAACTTTAAGTACGTTCCCAGATTTCGAGTAATGCGTTCCGTCATTTTTTGGGGGGTTCCCGTCCTTTAAAATTACGGCGGTGGAAATGGCAGAGTTCACACTCGAATCAAGGAACAGCTGGAAACTTCCTTTCAAAGTCATCTCGAAAAGATGTTTTAGTGAAGACGTCTTGGAAGAAAAGACCCTTTTAATAGTTAATGCGAAAGCTGATGGAACTTTCACGAAAATGGTGGAAAACGAACAGAAGAACCATTTGGTGAGATGCGAAAAAGGTTCTTGGATTGTACCCAAATGAAGCATTGCTCAAAACTGTTTCCAACTTTAAGAGGCTTCCTTTGTTGCAAGAATAAGGCTTAAGACAATGCCATGCTGGTGCTGTTTCCTAAACATGGATTAAAACTGAATGCATTCGTAATAAATTGTTTTTTGCAAACGAGTGGGAAAGGTTTTAATTCATTAATAGAAGTGGTATTAATGATACCCATATTAAGAGCCAAAGACTCTGTTTTCTCTTTTTGTAAATATTCCAGATGTTAGAGACAACACGTAACTAATAATTAAATTGGTTTTTAAGTAAATGTTTCTTAAACAGCTAAAGACATTCTTTTCAGACTAAGTTACAATCTTTTAATTCGGAGAGTACCAAATTATTTGTTAGGGAATTTATCAACTGGATCTAAATGCTAAAACCAGAAATTCAGAAAGTTCATGATTGTTCCCCTTTATCATTTATATTGTTTATCTTGTATTATGAAGTAAATGCACTAAATAGGAATAAGAAATTTTTTCTAGCATACTGTTAAAAATAAAATGAATTTCCAATTTTAAAAAGTACAGGAACAGCTTATTTAATTTATAAATCATTTCATATTCCTTTTTTTCGCAGAAACATTTTTATTGTTATTACATAACTTTAAATTGTAAGTATAATTAATTATTTTTTTTAAAAAATTGCTTTGACTTTACAACGAGATGTATAGAATATTTAAAAATTGTTTTGCCTTTTCTTATAGAACAAGATGCATAAAATTTTGAAAAATTGCTTTTCTTTTTCTGATACAGCACGATCTATAGAATTTTTTAAAGTTTCTTTGCCTTTTCTCATACAACGACATTATAGAATTTTTAAAAATTGCGTTGATTTAACTTATACCACAAAATGTATAGAATTTTTAAAAATATATTCGACTTTTCTTATACAACAAGATGTAAAGTATTTCAAATGTATAACTGATAATTGTAGTCATTAAATATTGATTTATTAGTTTATGTACGTTTTATTTTAGGGGCAAACATTCTACAATATTAAGAATAACTGCTTTAAGGAATTCACTCAAATAAGCAACTAATTGGAATTATTTTTATTTAAATTTAATAAAACTTCTCAGAAAAAAACTATTAGATAAACACACACGAGCTTATAAATATTTTTACAGAAATATATTTGTTGCTAATACTTATCATATTGCTCAAGAAGTAAGCTAGACGACAAACCTCAGCAATGCAAAAATATGATTCTTTTAAAATTAAATGTAAACTATATGTGAAAAGTTAACATTAAACTTCAACTTTTATAAAATTTCAATAAATTTATCCTGCTTGAAATAGGATCACACATGGAGGAGCAGGGAAACAGAATCAAGAAACTACTCGTTATATTAAAATAACATTTTCCATACCTTAGAACACTTTTTTTTTTTTGCAACTTTTAGATCCCCATCATCACACTTCATTATTGGAGAATATTGAATTAGGCCCTAGTATTCCGTGTATGCCTTTAAAAAATTTCATTGCGAGCTTATTGAATAACTGGGAGGTTTGGAATTCCACGTGTACAAATTTTTCCGAGTAATACATTCAAGAATAATATAAAATCTGTATTCCATGAATTCAACAAGAGAGAACCCTGTACTAGGATTTGGAACAGCAAACTAATGCCCCGGCTACTTCAATACAGAAAAACTGAAATTCTACCTCCACCCTATATACGGATGGAAATGCAAAGCGTGCTCATATTTACGCTGCGTCTTTTCCATTTCTAGATTTATGCTCCTGTTTTTCATTGTATTTAGGGAATATTTCAGGCTCCGGAGCCCTACATATTACGCCACCTACAAGAAAGGGGTTTTTTTCGGAGAATGTTCCATATGTTTGGGATTTACATAAAAAGAGAACATTGTACAACAAATAGCATTTGCAGTAGAAAATACATCGAGTATGCACTAACGTGGATTTTTTTTCAAACCAAGATATACGAGTTGCATTAGAAAAGTAAGACATAAATGTACTTTTTTGGAAAATACTTTGGAAATTGTGTTGCTCTGTGTTAGAGGGAGAAGGAAGGGTTTTAAATTATCCAGATGTGAAAAATGCATCTCAGGAGATAAAATCTTTTATGGGGAGTGATTTGTTTCACTAAGCTTTGGGAATTATTTATGGCAATACCTCTTAAAGCCATAATTATTTCGAACAATAATATATTCTATTCTTTGTTTGGAATAGTTCAAAGTAATGCATTCTATTTTTATTTCACCTAACAACCAGTTTCTAATATGTATAATTTAAATTTATTTTCTGAATATTATTTTTTTTTATATTTTGTTATCAAATAGTTCAAATTAATTTTTAAACTATGGAATTCATAAAAAAATATTTAAATTGATAACACTATTCATTAATTGAATAAGTATTAATATTATTATTGATTTATAAATATAATTATTAAATAAGTGGCTAATTTGTTAATAATAATAATACACAAAATTGTTATAGGTGTACAAATTGCTTGCACACGCAAACAACAAAATATAAAATTTAATCCATTCCTTACATGTTTATCAAAATTCTACGTTTTTACTTTCTCTCTATATATATAAATATATAAATATATAAATATATATATATATATATATAATATTCAAACTCCTTTTTTTCACATCAATTTAAATATGATAAATTATCTGCTTTCTTGTAAAGCATTATTTTTAACTAATTAATTAGTTAAATTTAATTAATTGCTCTCATTATCAAAATTTTACGTTTTTACGCTCTCTCTCTACATATACATATACATACATACGCGAGAGATAGAGAAAGAGAGAGTATTATTTTTTATTAATCAAAAGACAAAGACAAACTTCAAACATATTGGGACAAAGGCACAATATACAAACTCTTTTATTCCGCATAGATTTGAATATGACAAATTATCTGCTTTTTTTTCGTAAAGCAGTTATACGAATCACTATGACAAAAAGAGATGCTGACTTCATATATCATTCAAATTTTTAGTACGCTCCCAGTTCTCGAGTAATAAGTTCCATCATTTTTTGGGGGGTTGCCGTCCTTTAAAATTACGGCGGTGGAAATGGCAGAGTTCCCACTCGAATCAAGGAACAGCTGGAAACTTCCTTTCAAAGTCATCTCGAAAAGATGTTTTAGTGAAGATGTCTTGGAAGAAAAGACCTCTTTAATAGTTAATGCGAAAGCTGATGGAACTTTCACGAAAATGCTGTAAAACGAACAGAAGAACCATTTGGTGAGATGCCAAAAAGGTTCTTGGATTGTACCCAAATGAAGTGTTACTCAAAACTGTTTCCAACTTTAAGAGGCTTCCTTTGTTGCAAGAATAAGGCTTAAGACAATGCCATGCGGAATGGTGCTGTTTCCTAAACACGGGTTAAAACTGAGTGCATTCGTAATAAATTCTTTTTGCCCACGAATGGGAATGGTTTAAATTCATTAATAGAAGTGGTATTAATGATACCCATATGAAGAGCCAAAGACTCAGTTTTCTCTTTTTGTAAATATTCCAAATGTTAGAGACAACAAGTTACTAATAATTAAATGGGTTTTAAGTAAATGCTTCCTAAACAATTTAGGATATTCTTTTCAGAGAAACTTATAATCTTTTAATTTGGAGAGTACTAAATTATGTGTTAGGGAATTTATCAACTGGATGTAAATGCTAAAAACAGAAATATAGAAAGTTCATGATTGCTGTCTTTTATAATTTATAGTGTTTATCTTTTATTATGAAGTAAATGCAATAAACAGGAACAAGAAATATTTTCTAACATACTGTTAAGAATAAAATGAATTTCTCATTTAAAAATATGCAAGGACAGCTTATATAATTTATAAATTATTTCATATTCATTTATTTCGCAGAAACATTATTATTGTTATTATATAACTTTAAATTGTAAATATAATTAATATTTTTTTTTATATAATAGAATTTTATAGAATTTTTAAAAAATAAAATAGAATTGTATAAAATATATAATGTAAAATAGATTTATAAAGAATTTTTACAAATTGCTTTGCCTTTTATCGTATAACAAGATGTATAGAATTTTTTTTTAATCTTTTTTCTTTTTCTAATGCAGGAAGATGTATAGAATTTTAAAAAATCGCTTTGCATTTTCTCAAACTGCAAGATGTAAAGAATTTTTAAAAACTGCTTTGCCTTTTTTCGTACAGTAAGATGCATAGAATTTTTAAAAATATTTTTTCTTTTTCTGATATAGCAAGATATAAAGAATTTTTAAAAACCGATTTGCCTTTTCTCGTACAGCAAGATATGTAGAATTTTTAAAAATCGTTTTTCTTTTTTTCATACAGCAAGATGTATAGAATTTTTTTTCTTAAAAAAGCCTTTTTTTTGTACAGCAAGATGTATAAAAGTTTCAAAAATCGTTTTTCTCTTTCTAGTACAGCAAGATATATTGAATTTTTTTTTAAATCGCTTTGCCTTTTCTCATACAAGACGTTTAGAATTTTTTAAAATCGCTTCGCCTTTTTTTTATACAACGAGATGTATAGTATTTCAAATGTATAACTGATAATTTTAGTCATTAAATAATGATTTATTAGTTTATGTACGTTTTATTTTAGGGACAAACATTCTACAATATTAAAAATAATTGTTTTAAAGAATTCACTCAAATAAGCAATTAATTGGAATTATTTTTATTTAAATTTAATAAAACTTCTCAGAAAAAAACTATTAGATAAACACACAGGAGCTTATAAATACTTTACAGAAATATATTTCTTGCAGATACTTATCATACTGTTCAAGAAATAAGTTAGACTTCAAACCTCGGCAACGTAAAATATGATTCTTTTTAAATTAAATGTAAAATTTATGTGAAAAGTTGACATTAAATTTCATTTTTATAAAATTTCAATAAATTTATCCTGCGTGAAATAGGATCACACATGCAAGAGCAGGGAAACATATTCAAGAAACTATTCGTTAGATTAAAATAGCTTTTTCTAAGCCTTAGAACACTTTTTTTTGCAAAATTTTAGATCCACATCATCTGACGTCATTATTGTGGAATATTGAATTAGGCCATAGTACTCCGTGTATGCCTTCAAAAAATGGCTTTGCAAGCTTATTGAATAACTGGGAGGTTTGGAATTCCACCTGTTCAAATTTTTCCGAGTAATACATTCAAGAATAATATAAAATCTGTATTCCATGAATTCAACAAGAGAGAACCCTGTACTAGGATTTGGAAAGGTAAACTAATGTACTGGCTACTTCAATACAGAAAAATTGAAATTCTACCTCTACCATATATACCATGGATGGAAATGCAAAGCGTGCTCATATTTACGACGTGTCTTTTCCATTCCTAGATTTGTGCTCCTGTTTTTCATTGTATTTAGGGAATATTTCAGGCTCCGGAGCCCTACATATTACGCCACCCACAAGAAAGGGTTTTTTCCGGAGAATACTCCATATGTTTGGGATGTACATAAAAAGAGAACATTGTACAACAAATAACATTTGCAGAAAAAAATACATCGAGTATTCACTAACGTAGATTTCTTTTAACCAAGATATACGAGTTGCATTAGAAAAGTAATGTACTTTTTTGGAAATACTTTTGAGATTGTGTTGCTTTGTGTTAGAGGCAGTAGGAAGGGTTTTAAATTATCCAGATGTAGTGCCGCGGAAAATGTATCTCTGGAGATAAAATGTTTTACGGTGAGTGATTTGTTTCACTAAACTTTGGGAATTATTTATGGCCAAATCTTTTGAAAGTCGTAATTATTTCAAACAATAATATATACGTTTGTTTGGAATAGTTCATAGCATCTAATTCTATTGTTTGTATTTTTTATTTTATCTAAGAACCACTTTTTAATATGTATACTGCTGTGCCCGAAAAGCAAGACCAATTTTTTTTATCAAATATTCATTATTTATTCCCCCACATATATTTCATCGCCTTCCAAGTAATCCCCTACGGACATAATGCACTTATGCCAACCTTTTTTCCAAACCTCAATGCATGCTAAAAAGTCATCGGCAGGGATGGCCTTCAAAGCAAGGCGGCGATACACGTTGAATCTCTTCACTCGACTCAAAACGGTGTCCCCGAAGTGATCTTTTGAGTTTAGGGAATAGCTAGAAGTCGCACAGTGTGAATACGGTAGGTGGTTGTCAAAAGATCAACTCCAAACTTATTGGGACAAAGGCACATTATTCAAACTCTTTTATTCCTCATCGATTTGAATATGATAAATTATCTGTTTTTATTGTAAAGCATTAATTTTAATTAATTAAATTTAAATAATTTTTATCATTTTTATAAATCTTCTACGTTTTTACTCACAATCTCTTTCTATATAAATACATTCATACAGAAAGAGAGAGATAGAGACAGTGTATCCTTTCTTATTAATCAAAAGACAAAGACAAACTCAAAACTTATCGAGACAGAAGCACAATATTCAAACTTGTTTACTCCACATCGATTTGAATATGATAAATTATCTGCTTTTTTTTCCGTAAAGCAGTTATACGTATCACTATGACAAAAAGAGACACTGACTTCATATATCATTCAAACTTTAAGTACGCTCCCAGACCTCGAGTAATGCGTTCCATCATTTTTTTGGGGTCCTTTAAAATTACGGTGGTGGAAATGGCAGAGTTCACACTCGAATCAAGGAACAGCTGGAAACTTCCTTTCAAAGTCATTTCGAAAAGATGTTTTAGTGAAGACGTCTTGGAAGAAAAGATCCTTTTAATAGTTAATGCGAAAGCTGATGGAACTTTTACGAAAATGCTGTAAAAAGAACAGAAGAACCATTTGGTGAGATTCCAAAAAGGTCTTGGTTTGTACCCAAATGAAGCATTACTCAAAACTGTTTCCATGTTTAAGAGGCTTCCTTTGTTGCAAGAATAAGGCTTAAGACAATGCCATCATGCGGAATGGTGCTGTTTCTTAAACTGAGTGCATTCGTAATAAATTGTTTTTGCCCACAAGTGGAAAATGGTTTAAATTCATTATTAGAAGTGGTATTAATGATACCCATATTAAGACAGCCAAAGACTCCGTTTTCTGTTTTTGTAAATATTCCAGATGTTAGAGACAGCACGTAACTAACGATTAAATAGATTTTAAGTAAATGTTTCTTAAACAGCTAAAGACATTCTTTTCAGACCAAGTTACAATCTTTTAATTCGGAGAGTACCAAATTATTTGTTAGGGAATTTATCAACTGGATGTAAATGCTAAAACCAGAAATTCAGAAAGTTCATGATTGTTCCCCTTTATCATTTATATTGTTTATCTTTTATTATGAAGTAAATGCACTAAATAGAATAAGAAATATTTTCTAGCATACTGTTAAAAATAAAATGAATGTCTTAATTTAAAAAATTACAGCAACTGCTTATATAATTTATAAATCATTTCATATTCATTTATTTCGCAAAACATTTTTATTGTTATTATATAACTTTAAATAATAAATATAATTAATCATTTTTTTTTGATAAATTGCTTTGACTTTTCTTACAAAACGAGATGTATAGAATATTTAAAAATTGTTTTTTTTTTTAATGCAAGATGTAAAGAATATTTAAAAATCACTTATTCTGTTCTTATACAACGATCTATATAGAAATTATAAAATTGCTTTGCTTTTCATTATACAACAAAATGTTTAGAATTTTAAAAAATCTCTTTGTCGTTTCTTATGAAACAAGATGTATGTATTTCAAATGTATAACTGATAATTTTAGTCATTAAATATTGATTTATTAGTTTATGATAGTTTTAATTTAGGGACAAACATTCTACAATATTAAAAATTATTGTTTTAAAGAATACACTCAAATAAAAAAATTAATTGGAATTATTATTTTTATTCAAATTTATTAAAACTTCACAAAAAAAAACTATTAGGTAAACACAACAAGCTCATAAATATTTTTAAAGAAATATATTTGTTGCTGATACTTAATATATTGCCAAAGAACTAAACACTACAAGCTTCTGCAGTAACAAAAAATATGATTCTTTTTAAATTAAATGTAAAACATATGTGAAAAGTTAACGTTAACTTCCATTTTTATAACATTTCAATAAATTTATCCTGCTTGAAATAGGATCACACATGGAGGAGCAGGGAAACATATTCAAGAAACTATTCGTTATATTAAAATAACATTTTTTATTCCTTAGAACACTTTTTTTTTTTGCAACTTTTAGATCCACATCATCTGACTTCATTATTGTGGAATATTGAATTAGGCCATAGTATTCCACGTATGCCTTTAAAAAATGGCATTGCAAGATTATTGAATAACTGGGAGGTTTGGAATTCCACCTGTTCAAATTTTTCTGAGTAATATATTCAAGAATAATATAAAAATCTGTATTCCATGAATTCAACAAAGAGAACCCTGTACTAGGATTTGGAAAAGCAAACTAATGCCCTGGCTACTTTAATACAGAAAAACTGAAATCCTACCTCCATCATATATAAGGATGGAAATGCAAAGCGTGCTCATATTTACGCTGCGTCTTTTCCATTTCTGGATTTATGCTCCTGTTTTTCATTGTATTTAGGGAATATTTCAGGCTCCGGAGCCCTACATATTACGCCACCCACAAGAAAGGGGTTTTTCCGGAGAATGCTCCATATGTTTGGGATGTACATAAAAAGAGAACATTGTACAACAAATAACATTTGCAGAAGAAAATACATCGAGTATGCACTAACGTGAATTTTTTTTCAAACCAAGATATACGAGTTGCATTAGAAAAGTAAGACATAAATGTACTTTTTTGGAAATACTTTGGAGATTTGTGTTAGAGGGACTAGGAAGGGTTTTAAATTATCCAGATGTAGTGCCGCAGAAAATGTATCTCTGGAGATAAAATGCTTTATGGTGAGTGATTTGTTTCACTAAACTTTGGGAATTATTTATGGCAATACTTCTTGAAAGTCATAATTATTTCGAACAATAATATATTCTTTTGTTTGGAATAGTTGACAGCATTTCTTTCTATTGTTTCTATTTCTATTTTACCTAACAACGAGTTTATAATATGTATAGTTTAAATTTAAGTTCTGAATGTTATTTTATATATATATGTATATATATATATACTCTATCCTAAAATAGACCAAACTCATTTTTAAATTTATGGAATTCATAAAAGGAGCCTGATGGCCTAATGACTAGACCTCTAAGGCTCTTTGCTACAGGTTTCGGGTTCGAGTTTCGGAGGTGCCAGATGGTTGCCAGGCTTGTTGTGGTTCGGAATCCGCTTTAAACTATTTGTCATGGTCTAATATGACTGTAGAGCATTGGGCATGGGACTGACAATCCTACCCCGTAAAAAAAAAACTCGTCTAGAAATCGGCCGGTAGATAGACAGCCTTGGTCGACCATGGGCTATTACGTAAATGAATGATGATGAAATTCATAAAAAATAATTTAATTAGAAAACTATTCATTAATTGAAAAAAAAATATTATTCAAACAACTAAATTTTATGATGTTGTATTCTGCAAAATTAAAATAACTGGCATAATTCACTAATTTTAATTCAAAATTAACCAGCACAATAACATATTAATATATATTATATCACGAGTTGTTAAAGCACATAAGACATCTTGTTTTTTATCAATGTGAAACTTAAGCATAAAAAATCTCGAAGGTAGATTTATTTTCAGGTTTTAATTTATAATATGTATAGTTTAAAATTAATTTAACTTTAGTTTCTGAATATTAGTTTTTTTATATATATTCTATAATCCAAATAGATCGAAATCATTTCTAAATTATGGAATTCAAGCAAAATATTTAAATTGGAAAACTATTCCTTAATTGAAAAAAATATTATTCGAACATTTAAATTGTATGATGTATTAAATAAAATTCAAAGAACTAGCAAAACTAGCTAATTTTAACTCAAAATTAACGATATACTTTCAGCACAATAGCATATTAATATAAATTACATCAAGTGTCGTACAACCACATAACACATATTGTTATTTATCAATGCAAAATTTAAGCATAAAAATTCTCTAACGTCGATTCTATTTCAGGTTTTAATTTAGAATGGACAATTACTATATCCTACCTTTTAAAATGCCCTCCATGACAAACAATATAATGCTAACCAAGGGCCTGAATGGCCGAGTGGCTAGCGCTCTGGCATTCGGTGCCACTGGTTTCGGGTTCGAGCCCCTGGAAATGTCATTGATGTTTGTAATAGTTCGGAATCCACTTTAAGTCGTAGGTCCCGGCCTCACATGACTGTAGCTTGGTTTGGTGTGTCGCTCTACAGTCATTTTGTGCCCACTTTAAACTAATTAGACCGACGCCTACTGTTTAACATGGATTCGGAACCACTAACAAATATCCGTGCCACCGCCAGGATTCAAACCTGAAGCATGTGGTACCAAAGGCCACAGCATATGACAGTAGAGCGTCACGGAGCCGAGTCAGACTTCTACCTACGGTGTTCCATCACAACAGAAGATGCCCCATTTCCCGTCAACCATGAGTGCATGCGGATTTGTGGATTTGGTCTAGATGTCTACCAAGTTGGATAAGAAAGAGCAACTGCTAACCCAAATATATAATAGTTTCCTAAAATGGCATGAATTGCACCATTGCTGTAGATACATTTCAAAAAGTTTCTGGCAAAAATTATCCTACAATTGCTTCATCATTTGAAACTATGGGAAATGTTATATTTACACGTATAATTCAAATGATTGAAATGTTTAGTTAAGTGAAATTGACAACGTTATTGTAATTATATAAGAAATAAAGATGACTGTTGTGTTTTAACTGCGCAATGTGTGTCTTTATGTGTTGTAATTTGCTTTAGTGTGGCGAATCTGGGATTCAAGTAAAGTGTTATTTGCAATTCGATTATCGTAAGCATAAACTTTATTTTGAAAGAGATAACGTAAAATTCTATGACTGTTAGTAAGTGACTTTCGTTTTTACGTTAAAGGAAGAATTATATATAAATGATCTTTTTATTTCAAAGAGGCAACAATGACTAAAACACATAAAAAAAATACTTTGGTGCAACTTGCACTTGCAATTTACAACCTACTGAACAAGTAATGCACTTGCTGAACCTGCAAACACATGCACTTGTTTATGTTTTAGAGATTTTTTTTGGAACCTTTTAACTGCAAGAATCTAATTTTGTAAATAAACACAATCAGGTAAAAATAAATTATTTAAAATACAACTCGGAATAAAATTAGCATTTCCTGCGACCCAGACGTTCCATGCCAATTATTATCTAGTTTTGTAGTCTAATCTATCTGGTTTCTTGAATATATGCCAGTTGGAATATTACAAAAGGGGGGGCATTTTCGTTGTTTTTGTCGAACATGAACGAGCTGTCACACCGAGATGTCAGCAATGTTATTCTGATTCGTCATGTTTCCAAAATAAGAATATTTGTTGGGTTAAAATAGCAGCTAAATAAAATAATCTGCTTAACATAGGAACGGATGCTAATCTCATTATTTTTATTTGGTTGGAGTAACATGAAACGTTGTAGTTTTAAATAAAAATAACCTGGAGAGAAGAGTAGAGTATATTCAACAGTTTATCTTCCTAAAAAAATTGAATGAAAAGAGAACAATTATTTTTTCTATTCGGTATTTCACTATGTTGAAATCTTACTACTGTGTCCAAAAAGTAAGACCAAATTTTCAATTTAAACTTCCCGGCGTTTAAGGAGTTTCAACTTATTTTAGATTGCTGGCATTGTTCTTGACATCTGTGTGAAACTTGACGTCAAAATATTCATTAGTGTTTGAGTTCACAGTGCTTGGCTTTGTGAGACGCTAAAACTGATTCCGGCAATTTTTGAAATGTCTGGATTAATTGAGCAAAGAATTTGCATTCAATTTTGGTTGTGGAAACGTTTAGAATGTTTCAGAAGTCATTTGGTGAGCATTCCTATATCGTAAAAAAATATTTAGGAGTGGTATAGACAGTTCAAAGAAGGCAAAGAAGAACGCGTTGAAGACGAAGGGGCCTCAGGTCGACCCTCAACCTCAACCGACGAAGCTCAAGTCCTAAATATTAAAGATTTGATGCTTGAAAACCGTCGAATTACAATTAGAGAAATTGATGATGGTCTCCAACGCGTCAAATCTCGATTGGTTCCGAAAATACTGAATGCACCAGCTCGCTCTGCATTGATTCTTCTTTACTTTTTCGCCAAAAATGAAACCCATATCGTTCCATAACCACAGTATTCACACCTCGGAACTTCTGGCTATTCCCTAAACGCAAAAGACCACTCTGGGAATATCGTTTTGAGTCGATTGAAGAGAATCAACGTGAATCGCCACTCTCTTTGAAGGCCAACCCTGCCGATGACTTTTTAGCATCCATTGAGGATTGGAAAAAAGTTGACATAAGTGCATTGTGTCCGGAGGGGATTACTTTGAAGGCGATGAAATAAATTTTGGAAGGATAAATAAAGAGCTTTTGAAAAAAAAAATAATTGGTCTTACTTTTTGGGAATAGTAGTACTAAAATGATAATAACTTGGATAATGCAAAGCACATCAAGCTATCAAACTTTGTTACTTAAGCTTCTAAAACTTGAGAATTATCTCATCAAAATTAGCGATAAAATAATGTAACATAATACTTAATCCAATCTGTTCCTTTTGATCATACATTTAAAAAAATCCTGATTGAACATAATCTACATTTAAGGCATATTAAGCTTTTAAACTTCGCTTCTTAAGGAAACTTGAAAATTACCTCATGAAAAAAAAGAAAGAGGTAGCAATTATCACGGAGAGATAAAAGTTATAAATGGCAGTCCAATTGGTAAGGAGCGATATGTTCCCAATTATCGGTCTTCCCAGGGGGCTAATTAGTAGGGCGTGTATGACAGACACCCTACCGTGGTGAAAGATGATAGCCCTATCCATCTCCTGTCATGTGGACTTTAATTGCACGTTTAATGGCAGATCCTCATATTTGCTTAGATGTCTTTGATTAATTTATTTATAGCCTTAGCAAGAAATTTTTATTGGATAAAAAAGTTTCGGAAAGCTCTTTATTTAAGTGAGAAGTAATTTTAAAAGTTTACCAAAAGGTATATGTTTCCGCATTGTATTTTAATTATACAGTGCAATATAGTTAAATATGTCAATACATAGTGCATTTTATGTTCTTTAACATACTATTATAAAATGTTAAATTGCAAACAAACTTCAATCGTAGAAATTTGTTATATAAATTTGAATAATTTAAATATTATAATAGTTTTGGTTATTATGTGGTAATAAACAATATTTTTGCTGTTTGAAGGCCAATTGGGTAGCGCTCCTACCTTTGGTATCACAGGCTTCAGGTTCGAATCCTGGCGGGGGTATGGATGTTTGTGATTGGTTCGGAATTTACGTTAAACTGTACGGCCCGGTCTAAATAGCGTGCAAATAAAATAATGACCGTAGAGCGACAAACCAAACTAAATTTACAATATTTTCATGTGCTATATATATATATTTGTATATGTTTATATATTTATATATATATATATATATATAATGTGAAATTTTTAATATTCATTCCCTTAGTTCTCAGTACAAAATTAAAGCTTCAAATAATAAATAAAGCTTCAAGAAAAGTTTATGAGAATTACATGTGAACACCAATATTAATTTTCAGATTATCATCAAAGGATACTTTAAGCAATCGTTTAACAACTTGAAAATTACGTATACAACTTTAAACAAAGAAGAACGTTACTTTAGAAGAAATATCAAATGTTAAGCAAAATTATCACGTGGATCATGGAAAAATTAACTTCAGATGATATTACCTTCATTCTGCATATAAAATTAAATCTTTATTTTCAATTGAAGTGTAGGCGAATTAAATATGAACAACAATATTAGTTTTCAGATTCATCACCAAGACATACATAAAACAATCGTTCAGCAACTCGAAAATTACAAATATACTACTGCGTCCAAAAAGTAAGACCAATTATTTTTATTACCAAATCTTTAATTTATTATTATCTTTAATTATCGCCAAATCTTTAATTTTTTTGGACGTGAGCTTCATCGGTTGAGGTTGATGTCGCCCAGAGGACTCTTCGTCTTCAACGCGTTCCCTGCCTTCTTTGAACTGTTTATACCACTTCTAAACATTTCTTTCCGATACAGGAATGCTCACCGAATGAATTCTGCAACATTCTATACGTTTCCACAAATAAAATTAAATGCAAGTTCTTTGTTCAATTATTTCAGACATTTCAAAAATTGCCGGAAACAGTTTTAGCATCTCACAAAGCCAAGCGTAACTCAAGCACTAAGGAATATTTTGACACTAATGAATAATTTGACAATATTTTGAGTTGAAATTTCACACAGATTTCGCGGGCAGCCACCTAAAAAAGAAAAAAAATGAAATTTCATAATCCCAGCGATTTTAAATTGAAAATTTGTCTTACTTTTTTACACAGTAGTTTACTGCCTTCATTATCAATATACGACTAAATATTTATTTTCAATTGAAATTTGTGAGAATTATATATGAATATCAATATTAATTTTCAGGTCCTCACCCGGAGATATTTTAAACAATCGTTTAACAATTTGAAAATTACAAATACAATTATAACCAAAGAAGAACGATACTTTAGAAGAAATATCAAAAGCCAAGCAAAATTATCAATAGATCTTGCACAAATCAACTTCAGATGCCGTGTATTCATAATGAATTCTAATATTTATTCTGGAAGCAAAGCCACGATGCTGATGAGTAGCGAAAGAGGCCATCCTTGTTGATGAACAGGTACCATAATTGCATGGCCCCAAACACATGACGAGATAGAAGCGCTGTAAAGAAATTAATTTGTGGTTATGCTAAAGAATGCCGTTTGCATTCGGATCCAATTAACGCGGGGCGTCAAAAGTGCATTCATTCCGGCGGCCGCGATCTTTCTGTCATGAATCATTTGCATAATGCTCCGCGGACGAACAAAGCTCGCCTTAAATCGGGGGCTGTCACCGGCACACCCCCTCGACACGGGGCTGTCGTTTTCAATTTACTCGGGGCCTTCGACAACGAAGATGGGAAATAGGCTGGGTTTTTATGCCAGAAAATTGTTTTGGAATATCAGGAATACTGATTTCCTGCCCCCTGTTATGGCGTTTACGATCTTCGCGAAGAGCTGAACTAAACTGTATTGGAGGGCTGTTGAAACGAGGGAAGGTATAAATACATGGAAGATAAGTAGCTTATTATTTTTATAACTTCGTATTTATTGAATTAAAAAAAAAACAGAAATTTCGATTTTGGTTTTCTTATATTTACGCAGAATATTTATTCATACCATTCATAGAACTTTCGTTTTTTTCTTTTATGCTAAAAATTTATGACTGAAAAAAAATATGATGCGAATTTATTTCTAAATAAAAAATAAAAAAAATTTATTATTTTTTTCAAACAGATTTTTAGTAACTAACCCTAATAATATATTTTCAATTATTTAATTATTTTAATTTAATAATATATGTATAAGTAAAGTAGTATGTAAGTAAAGTAAAATAGGTTACATATTTTTCCTCCATAATTTATTGAGGACTTCATTTCTTCTTCATTTACGCAACAGCCCTATGGTAGGCCAAGGCCGCGTGCGTACTGGCAGATTTCGAAGTAGGCCGTTTTCTCTTCACGGGGTAGATTATGAGCCCTACACCCAAGCTTAAGTAAGTAGCTTATTAAGGTAAGTAGCTTATTATTTTTATAACTTCGTATTTATTGAATTAAAAAAATAAAGAAATTTCGTTTATGGTTTTTCTTAAATTTACACAGAATATTTATTCATACCATTCATATAACTTTCGTTCTTTTACTTTGTGCTTAAAATTTATGAAGAAGAAAAATTTGATTCGAATTTATTTCTGAATAAAAAAAATATTTATTTTCTTTTTTTTTTAATAATCTTTTCAATTACCATTTTTGGTAACTAACATTAATATAATTTCAATTATTTAATTAATTTAATTTAATAAGATCACTTTAGTTTTTCTTTATATCTGATAATATATGATATAAACAATTTTTTATGCCTGATAATATATGACAGGAGCCATTCTTTTTTACATCTGATAATATATGACAGGAGTTATTCCTTTATATCTGATAATATATGGTATGCTTTATGCTTTTATATCTAAAAATATATGAACTGAGCTATTCTTTTATATCTGATAATATATGAGCTGAGATATTTCTTTATTGAATTTTCTCACTAGTACATTTACTCTTATGCTAATTTATTTAGAATTGGAATCAAAAATTCATTCAATTTATGCAATTCTGGTGTCAATGGAAAACATTTGTACACATCAGCTACAATAAATAATTTTAATTATATTTTTAAGGAATAGTTAAAAAAATCTGAGTTACAAATATCTGGTCTTGTTAATCAAATAACATATTAAACAGTTAGCACTATTTTAATAAATGCTTTTTACTTATATTATGTATGTACTTTGTTGTAATTAGTCTTTCCATTTTGTTACTTTCTCTTTTATCTTGAACCTTATGAAAATATAAATTAAAAAATGCTAAGTACATAATGCGTCTAGAATAATATGTACACTCGCATCGAAATTTAAACTGCCTGGAGGGAAAAGTTTAAATTTTTTCCTGTGCAACTTGAAAAAGCGGTTAGTAATCTATGATAAACTTTTTGGAATATGTCAGCCCCATTCACTACCGCTCATGTATGTTAGTGACATAGATTAGTAAAAAACGTGGTTATTGGTATATTAAAGAAATATATACTTTTTTATTACCAGTCGTGAGTTTACAGGACAACATATATATAAAAACAAAGATTAAGATAGAAACAAATGTCATCAGTTAATCCCTCTACTTAAATTTGGCAATCCAACAACTCTTCCATAAAGAACCAGATGGCAGTGCAGAACAAGAAGCAAGCTGAGCTGCAAGAAGCCATTTCTTCTTGGTTATCACACATCACTTAAGATGGCTAAGAAATCCACACATGTCGGCGATCGTCCTCGAACACGTTATATAGCGTGAACGTGGATTTGATTGGGACTATATCAAGCCCAGTTGAGGGCTGCCAATCAGCGGTGGGGTTGACTTGTACTATTGCATTTCATCCTTAGCCGTGGAGCCGAATAAGGCGGACTCCGGCTTGTGCGGGTGGGTTACTGTCATGGCTTCTGGTTATTCAGCTCCGTAAGCCTTCGGGCAGGAGGTAAAACTTTCTAGAAAAACTTTCTATCACACATGAAACAGACGAAGTTAGTTTGTCTTGATGTCATATTAACTAATATTATATAACTGGTGAACTAATATTATATTATCTAAGTACAACTTTAGGCCTTGATGAATGATTTTAAAAAAGTCTAAAGAACTTTTATATAAAATTTATTTTTATAAACATCTGGTGTTATTTATAGAAGATATTTCATTTTTTGATAAAATTATGGTAGTACCCATTGTAGCATACTACTGTGTTCAAAAAGTAAGACCAATTTTCAATTTAAAATTCCCGGGGCTTATGGAATTAAATTTTTTTTTTCTTTTTTAGCTTGCTTACACTGTCCTTCACATCTGTATGAAATTTGATGTCAAAATATTCAATAGTGTTTGAGTTACGTTCGGCTTTGTGAGACGCTAAAACTGATTCCGGCGATTTTTGAAGTGTCTGAATTAATTGAGCAAAGAACTTGCATTAAATTTTGTTTACGGAAGCGTATAGAATGTTTCAGAAGGCATTCGGTGAACATTCCTATATCGGAAAGAAATGTTTACAAGTGATATAAACAATTCAAAGAAGGCAGAGAACGAGTTGAAGACGAAGAGCCCTTTGGTCGACGATTAACCTCAACCGACGAAGCTCAATTCCAAAAAATTAAAGATTTGATGCTTGCATACTGTCGATTTACAATTAGAGATCTTGTTTCTGTTGGAATTTCGAAACAAGAAAGTTTTTTGGGCTTCAAACGCGTCAAATCTTTTTAGCATGCATTGAGGATTGGAAAAAAAGTTTGCACAAGTGCATTGTGTACGGAGTGGATTACTTTGAAGGTGATGAAATAAATTTGGAAGTATAAAAGTTTAAAAAAATAATTGATCTTACTTTTTGGGCTCAGTAGTATAAAGCATAGAAAATATAAATTCCATCAAAATTCAAAATTCCAGGCATGCAAAACGTTTAAGAATCCTTTCTTTGCCAAAGTGCTTCTTTCTTTATCTCGATCACAGACTATGCAAACAATACTTGATGCACAGAAAAAAAAATAGTGTTTCTTATGACAGGCCACCATTAATCCTCAACCTTCTATTTACGATGGGCTCAGATAACATCCCAGCTGGGAACTGGTATTTTCGATACTTTCTCCAAGGCAGCCGACGACATGGCCAAAAGGAAGGGTCCGAAACAAAAACTCAACGAGCTCCGCATTGATTTGTAGAATCCTATCTCTCAAAGTAAATATCGGATTCCAAAATGAGATAGGAATTTTGTTGGGATTCGCGCTTGCTTGAGCCCAGGAATCGATTTATTGGCGAGGTCCACAAAGCACCTGAGTCCGATGTTGCTTTTATATTCCATTGTTATCATAGGGCTAAGGGTTTTTCCTTTAAGCGTATAGATTAATTGGGATTCAACACGGCCAGCGATTTGGTGGCATGAAAACTTTTGTTGTTTTCGTTTTACTCTTCTTCTCTTTTTCTTTTTTACTAACTGTGAACAGAAAGATAAATGGAGGTTTTATTATCTAATAATGTATTGGGAATTCTTTTTACTGTTGTCTATTTGTTTTACGAAAAAGGATTCCTGAACTAGTTTTCAGATTATGCAGCTTTAGCATGATATGATCAAACGCAGTATATGATATATGATGTGATCAAATGCAATATCATTACTTTAATATCTCTTGTAGATAAATTCAAATATATGGTTAGTCATCTTGCATAGAAAATTTTGAAAAAAAAAAGAAAATTATGAAATATAGATATGTTGAATATCTGCATATATTTTTAATTGCGATTGTGTATATTTATTGGTAATAAATATGTATATATATATATATATATATATATATATATATAGAAAGAGAGATAGATAGATAGATAGATAGATATATCAAAAATATATATACAATATATGAATATATTTTTTATTAATCATACAAAAATGTATTTTTTACACTTTTCCAGAATATATATATATATGAGCATGTTAACATCAGTTTATTCACAGGAATAGTTATAAGAGCAGATCATGACCGAATATGGGTTTTTCGCCTTTGAAGTAGAAAAGCTCACCGAATGCCTTCTGCAGCATTCTATACGTTTCCGCAAACTCAAACACTAATGAATATTTTGACGTCAACCAAAGGACAAGGACAGTTCCGGCAACCTAAAAAAGAAAAAAAAATTGAAATTCCATAAGACACGAGAATTTTAAATTGAAAACTGGTCTTACTTTTTGGACAAAGTAGTATAAAGTATTTATTTGTCAAATATAGTCTAATTCTATTTTTATTAATAAAACAATTTTTTTATATTGAGAAAAGAAATGCAGACGTGGTATAGCCTTTCATTAAATTAAATTTTCAAAAAAAATAACATTTGATTACACTTATGTTCTCCAAGACGAAATAAAAAATAATTAAATTCGCATAAAAACATGTTTTTTTCATCAACTATTTTGCATACATTTATTAAGCTATATGCTTTATCAGGATGCAATTTTTTTTTATACATAAATAAATAAATTCAATTACTGTTTATTTAAAAAAAAATTCTTTAATATTCAGCCAAGAGATATCATGAAATACCATTAAATATTTAAACAACAAATAAAAATTCATCTTCAAATAAATTAGAAAAAACAATATTCAAACAAAACCAAAAAGAAATTTTTAAAAAACAATTATTAAAAAATGCTTTTTAAATAAAATAAAAAGTTAGGAAAGTAAATGTTAATTTTGAAAATAAAATTAGCATTTAAATGTGAAACTTTGATTTGTTTTATATTAAGATTTAAGATCATTTTTTCATTATCTTTAAACATAAATATCGTGTGTACATCGTATCCCAGCAAGACCGGATAAACTCCCTACAGCCAGATTCGTTGCTTGGAATACATAAAAAATACCCACAGAACTGTATCTCTCCGACCCATAGTGTTCGAGAAAAATGCGAGAGAAGTATGACATCATATCCGGTTTAAGAAAAAAAACCTTCATTCGAAACATGAACCTCGGTATTAAAAAAAAAATAGTAACTAGACATTAAGTAACTTTATCAACATTTTTGCTAGCCATTTTCTAACTTTAGTAAACTTATGGAAATTTATTTTAGTATTTGTATAAGTTTACATAGGAAGGTGTTCGAAATGTCCAACGCGCATAATGAGGCACGTGAAATGACGTCAAGCCGTTGTTTGACGATCTCCAGATCTGAACACTTTAGATATCTTCCTATGGGGCCATCTAAAGTAATTTTTTTTATCGAGACCCAGTTACTTCAGAAATGAACTTAGTTGCTCGTCTCCATAGGGCGTTTACTTTTGCAGACACTACGATGCTAGAACGTGTACCGTCACCGTTCCAAGACGCGCATGCAGGCCTCCATATGCGCGGGGGACATTTCGAACATCTTCCTATTAAAATTATAATTTTCATGTTTTGAATAAAGGTTTTTTTTTCGTAAACCGGATATCTCATCATACATTTTCTCGCATTTTTCTCGAAAACTATGGGTCGAAGAAATACAGTTCTTTGGGCATTTTTTATGTATTCCAAACAACGAATCTAGCTGTGCAGAGTTTATCCGGACTTGCTGGGACACCCAGTATTTATGATCCCAATTGGGCCATTCAATGCTTCTATCTGAAAAAGTTGAACTAGCTATTGAAAAAATGAAACTAGCAACCTGAAGAACATTCGAAGTTAAGGAATTATATTTTGTACAATTTAAGTTTATTAAATTTAAATTAATAATTAATTTATGAATGCATGTATGTGTGTTCACCATTATTGAAATATATTATCAGTATCTGTTGGAAACTATGAATTAATGAAAAAAAAATTTACTTTTAAATTTTGTTTTGTGCATTTAAAAAAGATATTTCTTAAAATAACTCATATTTAAGAAACAAATAAATTTAATGTAATATATTGATAAATTACTGCTACGAAAAATAAGAAATACCATAATATATCCTCAGTTTAATAATAATAATCAATATTTCCTACTAAAATTAAAAATAATTCGAAATTTACTTTTAATTTTTATTTAATTTTAAGAGCCACCAACTTTCAACGTTGCTTATTCTTCCTATCAAGAAGGAAATAAAAAAAAATAATCTTTATATTTCGCTTTCTTATTATTATAAATTTATATATATTCATTTTTCTTTTTTGGGGGCTTTACAAAATTCAATGCATAATACCCAGCAAAGTTATTTCGGATTAAAACCATGAAAAGAAAAAAAGTTTTCTTTTAAAAATTCCTTACAAAAATATTCTTAACATTCAAGATCGCCATTTTTTCAATCATCTAAACTTTAAAATGAAATAAAATAAAAATCTAATGTCCGTAAAGAAAATGGATAGAAAAAACTGGAAGAAGGAGTTCGCCTTATTTTAATGACATTTGGTTTCAGAAGTTTTAAAGGCTGAAGCTTTTTCCCGAGTAATCCGTTAAGATATCCGGGTCTTCTCTTTGGTATGAAGAACCTTCATTTAGTCCTCCGTCTAAAGGATGAATAAATAGCATTCTATAGATGGCGTTTGCATCAGCAAAGATTACGGTCTTAGACATCATTTTGAAAGGAGGCTGTTGGAAGATTAGATGCTTCAGGTTTTTTTCTTCTTTCTCAAGATAAAGCTAGTTTGTGATGTAAGGAAATTGAGCTTTCAGTTTAGTTCTTTTTTGCTGTCGATTTCAAAGATGTGTAATGTATGTTTCAATGTATCGTATACATATTTTGTCAACGATTCCATGATATCCATTCCGTAAATTGAAACTGTCTATTTAAATGCTTATTTTCTAAAGAAGCTACACAAAGTTGTTTTTTGATATTTAATCTCTTTTAAATGAACTTCTTTGGAATTCACTTCGAAAAACAAGCGTACTTTTAGAAATAAGGTAAACAAAGATTTTCAAATGGGAGAATAGTTTCAGTTTTTAGGTTTAAAAAAATTATAAATAAAAAGACCTATTTATGGCATCATTTAAAATTTAATGTTTAAACTATGCCTACGACGTGAGCCTACGACGAATCTAAACACCTGGTCTGCGGCGAAGATCTCGGCTATCAAATGGCTTGATTGACGAAACCACAAGGGGCTACAGGAGAATCTATGATGGGAACAAGATGAGTGTAGCAAGATGCTCTTCACGGGCAAGTCCAGCTTCAGAATAGGGTGGAAATAGGTAGATTCTCATCTGGAAAGAAATTGTTACACGGAACACTTTTGCATTTGTGCGTGAAAGTATCCGATTTGGCAGAGGCGGAATGAGGGTTTCAACAGGAATTTCTATCAATGGCCG
>BPLQ01004199.1:0-31346 GCA_021605075.1 Caerostris darwini | reverse complement strand
CCAATTAAAATTTGTGTTACATCTTGGATATCTAAAAGGTCCGTGTTCTCATGTGGTTGGTGGTTCAATGTGGCCTTTACATTGAAGTTCTTCAAACAGACGGTGCACTGAAAAGCCTTTTTGCCCGTGTGAATCCTTATGTGCTTCTTCCCATCAGAAGATAAGAATGTGTAGTACCCTTAAAAAAACACTGATAACGATTGGCTACCTGAGCTATACTAATTTTGGCGTCTATAAAAAATAAAAATTAGATAAGAACAAAAAGTTTTGCATTTTTTCCGTTTTAAATGAAATATCATAAATAAAAACACCATTCATAAAATATAACACGAAAAATAAAATTAAAGTTATTAATAGATTGTTCCATATTTTAAATACACTGAAGTGACAAAAGTCATGGGATAGCAATATGCAAATTTTCAGATGGCAGTAGCATCGCGTAGAACAGGTATAAATGCGCAGTGCTTTCATTTCTGTTCAAGTTATTCATGTGAAGAGGTTTTGACGTGATGATGACCGCACGACGGGAATTAACAGACTTTGAACGCGGAATGTTAGTTGGAGCTAGACGCATGGGTCATGCCATTTCGGAAATCGTTAGGGAATTCAACATTCCCAGATCCACAGTGTCAAGAGTGTGCCGAGAGTATGAAATTTCTGGCATAACATCCCACCATGGACAGCGCAGTGGTCGACCGTCTGCACTTAACGACCGAGACCGGCGACGTCTGCAAAGAGTCGTAAATTCTAACAGACAAGCAACACTGCGTCAAATAACCGCAGAAATCAATGTGGGACGTACAAGGGACTTGCCTGTTAGAACTGTGTGGAGAAATTTCGCTTTCTTGGGCTATTCCAGCAGAAGACCGACTCGAGTGCCTTTACTGACAGAACGACACCGCTTGCAGCGAATCTCGTGGGCACGTGAGCATATCGGTTGGTCCCTAGATGAATGGAAAACCGTGGCCTGGTCCGATGAGTCACGATTTCAGTTGGTAAGAGCTGATGGTAGGGTTCGAGTGTGGCGCAGACCCCACGAAGTCATAGACCCAAACTGTCAGCAAGGCACTGTTCAAGCTGGTGGTGGCTCCGTAATGGTGTGGGCTGTTTTTTCATGGCAAGGATTGTGGTCCTCTGGTGCGACTGGACCGAACATTGACTGGAAATGCTTATGTACAGCTACTTGGAGATCACTTGCAGCCATTCATGGACTTCATGTACCCAAACAACGATGGGATTTTTATGGATGACAATGCGCCATGTCACCGGGCCACAACTGTTCGCGATTGGTTTGAAGAACATTCTGGACAATTCCAACGAATGATCTGGCCACCTAGATCGCCCGACATGAATCTCATCGAGCATTTATGAGACATCATCGAGAGGTCTGTTCGTGCCCAAAATCCTGCACCATCAACGCTTTCACAATTATGGACGTCTATCGAGACAGCATGGCTCAATATTCCTGCAGAAGACTTCCAACGACTTGTTGAGTCCATGCCACGTCGAGTTGCTGCACTTCGCCGGACGAAAGGAGGGCCGACACGATATTAAGAGGTATCCCATGACTTTTGTCACTTCAGTGTATGCTGAGAAGTAAATCGCGTTGTTAGCCTGTAATTCGAGAAAACTGGAATTAAGACAAATAAACCAAAAGTAAAAAGAAAGAAAAAAAACTTTTAAAAACATACTCTAGAAAAGTAAAAGAAATAAAGTTAATCTATATAAACAAAAAAAAGTTTGAAAATTTCAAAATTGTATCTTCTTTGCCAATTTCCATTTTCATTGATAAAAATACCAGATACCAAAATACCAGTGTTTATACCAGAATCTCTGATAACTTTGTTCTAAGTCACTGTAAATAGAAGGCATGCAAGAACATCCCCTTGCCTAACACCATTAACAATCTCAAAAGGCCTGGACAATCCACCATGCATACGTACCATAGAAAGAGTATTTGTAAAGGTGAGCTTCAGGAGATTCATTAACTTCTTTGGTACAGCAAAATCTGACAAGGCATTACCGATTGGTCGATACTGTCATATGCAGCACGAAAATCTATAAACAAATGATGAGTTTCGATTCCATATGCTCTACATCTTTCTAAATTTTGTCTCAGTGTGAAAATTTGCTCAACTGTGCTTTTTCCCTTTTAAACCCACATTGGTTATCTCCAATTTGACTATCCACAATAGGTGATAAATGTTTAAAAAGGATGTTTGAGAAGACTTTAATATGCAATACAGAGTAAGCTAATTCCTCTGTAGTTTTCACAGTTTAAGGCATCTCCTTTATTATGAACTGGACGCAGAATGCCAAGATTCCATTCTTTTGGTACAGTCTCTGACTCCCATATTAAAATTATAATTTCATAAATTACTCTTATCAATTTTTTTCCACCGTATATGTCTCTGGAGAGATTCCATCAGGTCCAGCAGCTTTATGGTTTTTCAATTTATTAATAATGTCTTGCAGTTCATCTATAGTAGGTGTTTCAATTAAATCCTCTTCCTCATATTCTTCTGCGGGTGTTTCGGTTATAACCTGTGATGGAGTCTGGGTACCGGTATTAATTGATCGAAATGTTCTACCCATCTCCCAATAACCTTTTCCTTTTCACTTATAATTCCTCTGTTTTTATCTTTACAGAGGTCCTTGGTTTAAAGTCTTTGCGCTCTTTGTTCACAGCCCTATAGAAAGCTCTGCTTTCATTGCTGCACTTCAGCCGCTCGACTTCTTCCAACAAGTTTTCCTTGTGAAATTTCTTCTTACTTTAGTGTAGTCTCTTCTCATTTCTTCGAGCCTGTTTATATTCCTCAGTTGCATTCCTTGTGAATTTCCTGTTAATCATTTTTCTATATGTTTATTTTTGTTTTCGGTTGCAGCTCTTCATTCGTTGTCAAACCAATCCTGTATGATTGGTGCTCTTTATCTTCTCAAAATCTCTTCAGCTGTGGATAAAATAGATCTTTTTGTAGATTCCAATTTTCGGTTCACATTATCATCATCTAACACATTTTTACTCAATTCCTTATCTAGAACTGTTTGATACTCTTTCCTGATTTTAGGATCGCTAAATTTGCTACAGTTAATTTTTGTTGCCAAGTCACGTTTTTTTTAGTTGTTGGCCATCGCAATTTTTTCTCTGATCTTACAGGTGACTAAAAAAGGTATCTCCTTTAAAAGTTCTAACATTCAGAAGGTTCGAAATACGTCTGGAGTCAATCAGGATATGCTCAATTTGAATATAAGTAGAATCATCTGGTGATCTCCAAGTTATCTTATTGATATCTTTGTGCTGCAACAGAGTGCTTCCAATCACCATATTACGGGATGCAGCAAATCTTAAAACCCTGTTTCCATTTTCGATGGAAATGCTATGCAAGCTGTTTCTTCCTATCACAGCACAAAATTCCTCTTCTTTGCACACTTTGGCATTAAAGTCACCCATTATAATTTGTACATCATGTCTTGGACATCGTTCCGAAAAATGGTCAAGTTCTTCGTAAAATATATCCTTTTCCTCATCTTCCTTTTCTTCTGTCGGTTCATGCACATTAATGATAGAATCATTATTGAACTTTCCTCTTAGGCGTAAATAGCATAGTCTTGGCGAGACATAGCAAGATGTTTAATTTCCTTTTTCAAAATAAATCCAGTTCCAAAGGAGTGTTTTGTGTCATGGCAACTATAACAGATGGTTTTTTTTTTGTACGTCCATCATTCCGTTGCCTGGCCATCTCATTTCTTGAATCGCTAGTAAATCAACTCTATATGAGTCCATCTGCTTGATGAGCACATGTAACTTTTTACTCTGATCAGCGAACGTACGTTAAAAAAAAGAAATCTCAGGTCCATTAATCGTTTCTGGTCTTTTTCGTGGAGGCAGTCCGGCTATATCTTTATTAGACTTCGAAACAGCTGGGGTTTTTTACAGGGCAGGGTCGCTAACCCTGCGCCCAACCCCCAACCAGGAGGGCCAGGTCCTGTTTAGTCGCCTCTTACGACACGCAAGGACTACGTTGGGACAATTCTTTCTCACCCGGTCACCACACGGGGAAATTCCAAGAAAGATAAATATATAATCCATACCTTAAGAGAGGATAACTAATGGCATTTATTCTTATTTACTTAATACGCTTTATACATATATATCGTTGTAGTTATTTATTTAAAAATCGATAAACGAAATGTTGGCTGCCATGACATTAGGACTTCAATATGCAACAAAAGATCTTATTAATAAGTATCAAAGTCTTCAGATCAAAATTATTTATTGAAGGCAATCCAACAGGAAAAGTTTAATTTAAAAAAAACTATATTAAAAAGAACGGCAAAAAGGTTTTACATAAAGTAGTGCTACACAGTATTTATCATAAATTAATGATAACAATCTTGAAGAATTTGTTAAAAATATTTTTTAATACTTTATAAATTTATACTAAGGAATTGTTAAGCTTCATAGTTAATTATTCTCATTCATTACCAGCAAATGATCAATAAGACAAAAAAAGAATACGTAAAAAAATAAGAAGAAAACATATATAGACCAGCACTGAGAAAAAAATATTTGATACAAAAAAAAAAAAAAATAATAATAAATGAATAAATAAATTAAATTAAATGAAAATGAGTACTACTTACTCACTTTTATTATTATTCCATTATATTACAATTCAGAATAAAATTGTACATAATTATATGCATAAATACAATAACGAAATTACAAAAAAAAAAAAAAAACAATAATACATCACGAAAAAGGAATCAAAAATCTTATACGTTTACCATAAAAATAGAGATAAAAACAAAAGAAGAGTTATGTTCTTGACTATGCATAATCAAGAAGTTTAATAGCAATAGTTATAAACAAAGAACCTTTTTGCGATCTCGCGATATGTGGAATGGAGCTTCATATGTTTCTTCCTACTGTCTTTATGACTGAATGCTTTGTCACACTCTGGACATTTGAAGGGGCGCTCTCCCGTGTGACTTCTCATGTGGCTGTTAAAGTGGGTTTTACCCTGAAATCTCTTCATACAGATGGCACACTGCAAAGGCTTCTCGCCCATGTGTATCCTTGTCGGCCTTATCATAAAAGCAGAATAGTCTGTGGGGCAGTCGTAGGATGAAAGATGATGATGCTCGTCCGATTTTGCAATCCTAGCTAATTGGATTCCAATATCTGCAAAATAACAATACATTAGATGAGTGAAAATATGTTGGATATCATTTCTATTACATAAAATGTCACAGTACTCTAAATGAAACACACCATCCATAAAATAAAACAATTAATTTTAATTTATATATTATACCACAGTTCAAATATAAAGAGCAGTGAATTACTGTTACAATGTCTGTTACGTTATTGCTATACAATACGCAGTAATCGATGGTAAAACAAATACGATTTGGTATAGCATTCTAGCATTACACGGCTGAATAGCGCATGATCAATAGTTTCCTTTATAGCAATAGAAGCTGCATTTTTTTTTAAACCCTTGGTGTCTATTTTAACACTAATATTTCTTCTTTAAATTATTATTAACCATCATTTTTGATATCTTAACATGAAAAATAAATATGCTAATCATTTTAGAAAAAGAAAAGAAAAAATATATATATATATGGCTATGTACACATGAAGCAACAGTAAAAAATTTAAATATGCATTCTACACACACAAAAATAGTAATTAAAATAAATTTAAAAATAACAAAAATGTCAGGAGAGAAGGCAAGAATCATTTTCAGTTATGCACATAAAAGCAAGATAAAAAAAATAAAAAATTTTAACTAATTTTAAAATATGGGTAAAAACGTTTTCAGTTTGGTGTACTGACTAGTCAATTATTAATTTAGCTTCCAATAATATATTTTAATTACTTATTGATATACTTGTTTCTAAATTTGGTGTCTGTTTTGACCTACTAACAAATATTAAATGCATAACATAGAATCAGCATAACAGCTATCTTTCACAATCCAGAGTTTCTGGTTTTATTTTTTGACTATCTGTTTCTTACCGACACAGAAATTTTACCCATTATTTAAAAACATGTTTTGACAGCACTGACTTTCAGTTACTTTTTACTGAAATTAGACATAAAAAATAGTTAGACTATACGCTTGGATATATGGAAACAAAAACGAAAAGAAGTGAAAATATGGTATAAAAAATTTTATATTAAATCACTGTCTTTATTTTTCATCTTGTTATAGAAATGAATAAAAATTTTCCAACAATATGCCAATATTAATTTTATAGAGCTTTAGTTATACTAATACTGATCAACAAAGAAAGCAATAATTCATCAAGGAATATAATTTCTATTTAGACACAATCACCTTAGTTAAACAATCTGACTGGTTATCAGCATACAATTAATATGATAAAAGCATAATAAAATGCACAAAACCCAAAATTTAATTTACTAGTTTTGAAAACAATGTTTTATATACAAAATATTACTATAGTACTGCATTATAACATATATTGAATTATCGTTCTATTATTTTAAGCTTTATAAAATAAAGTTGCATCATTTTATGCATGAATATACTAAAGAAAGAAGACCGAATTTCTTAAACAAAGAGAAAATAAAAACAATAATGAGTAGAAAAATATAAAAACATACTATACATTATACAAGAAAAATATATCTTGAATTTCAATGCAATATATAAAAAATATTTATATCGCTTACAATAAAGATGTAATATGAATTAAAACATTTTTGATTAAATAACTGTCATTATTTTCCATCGTATTAAAGAAATTAACAATAATTATTTTGAAAAATATAACAATATTAATTTGATACAAATTTAGTTATAATAATACTGATGAACAAAAGCTAAGATAATCTATCACAAGAATGGCAATAAAATAAAATGTTACATTGTTAGCTAAAAAAATTAATTTAAAATAATAATGATGATCTTCAATGTGATAAAAATAAATTTATTGGTAATTTATTTCTACAAAGGAAGCTATTTGATGTTAGAATGAGCCTCACACTGGTTAATGAGTGATAATTGGGCGTTTCTTCGATGTTTTAAAAATTATTATGCAAAAAAAAAATCTGCGAATAATGATTCAGGACATGCGACTTGAAGTCGCTTCTCCAAGCTAAAAGTTTAGTCACACTGTGGGCATTTAAAGGGGCGCTCTCCCGTGTGAGTTCTCATGTGAGAATTTAAGTTGCCTTTTTCGGTGAAAGTCTTCGGACAAAAGGTGCACTGATATGGCCTTTCGCCCGTGTGAATCCTCACATACTTCTTGCGATGATAAGTATAGAATGTGGAATACACACAGATGGGACACTGATGACGCTTTGCAGACATCTCAAACTTAGAAATCGCTATTTTCGCGCCTGTAAAATAACTTATATTATATTTGAAAAAAATATTTTGAATTTGTTCTGTTATATGACATGTCAGATAAAAAATACACAATTAATTATAATCCTTCAATCGATTATAAAATACTTTATTAAAACTTTTAGACAAATGCTGTATATGAGTGTTTAACTTGGAAAAAATACAATAAATTTTCTGCCAAAAAATCAGAATCTGTAATACTGGATGAAAAAATTAAAATGATCTTGTGTATTTCATGGATATTTGGTGTAAATAAAACTTTCTTTCTCTTACGCATAATTCTTTTATGCATGAATACAGAATGGAAGTCAGGTTCCTCATAAACATGGAAAAAATAAAAATAATGATGAACAAAAAATTATTATACATAATCCAACAAATATATATTTTTTAAATATCAATGGGAGGCATAAGAAAACATTTAAAGTCGTTATATGAAGATACAATAAACAATTAAATATGATAACATAGTTTCTTAGAAAAATCCAAAATTAAATATTAAAAAAAAGTTATTATTTTTTATAACATCAATATTGATTTATTTGTCCAATATAATGTCCAAGATTAATTTTATACAAAATTAAAACAAAATTTGCAACAGCATTATTATATACAGCTGAACAAAGACAACAATGATACTTCACAAATACAACTAAGTAAAATAAATATCTATAAGCGTATATCAATATGTTGAAGATACAGTAAAAATATATATATATAAAAAAAAAAAAAACTTGGCAATAAGAAAAAACAACGAAATTCTTGAATGTGCATAATCAGTGTGTATTAGCTATTGTTTACTATAAAGATTACTTTCTGCGAGAATTACTCGGAAAATGGGGCGACATCGGTGAGTTTTTCTTATGTTCAGGCTTCACAAAGATTTGCCAATAAGAGGATATTTTGATCTATAATTACACGCATAGAAAAGATTTCTACTTTTTACTAACTCTTTTGTTTATATTTCACAAAAATTCCGCATGTTAATAGATTAAACAGTCGTGATAATACAATCATCTCAGATGTTTCAATACGAGAATTACCAAGATTTCGTCGGATGGAGGCAGTTTATTTCATTTTAGAGGAATAGAGTCAAGTGTGTCAATTAATCAACATAAGGCCATACGAAAGTATATCTTCAGTCAACATTTGGATAACAATAAATTTGAATTTTCTTTATTTAAAACAAAATATTACAGTACTTGTTGAATCCATTTGATTATTGTACTTGCCGTCAAATTCGGAACAACAATTTAGTCAAAACCAAAATTATAACTTTCTTTGTTGACATTAATTTTTATTCACTGACCTGTGATAGTATCCTTTGGTCAAAGATTAACAGAATGAGAGTTTTATCCCACCAGTGGAATGTGCTACAGCATCTTACACTAAGAAAACACGCAACTTGGAAAATCTTTATGAAAGACATATCTCCCCCTCAACGAATTTATCAAGAAGAAACATTATTGGCATACCTCCTCATCAAGTCAACTGTCAACAGTTTAGTGGTCCATGTAATGAGATACTAACAATGAATAAAAAACACTGATACTATCAGAAAGAGAGGAATTGGCTGAAGAGAGGTATATTGAAATTATGTTTTAAAAACAAGTCCATGAAAAGATTATTTCGAATGATAAAGAAACATGTGTGTCATTATGGCGTCTTTCCGAGCGAAAGTTTTGCCACACTTCGGACATTTGAAAGGGTGCTGACCCGCATGGGTTCTCATGTGTGCTTTTAAATTGCTTTGGTCCTTAAAGCTCTTCGTACAGAGGGTGCACTGAAACGGCCTTTCGCCAGTATGAATCCGTATGTGCTTCTTCATATCGCCAGAGAATAATGTTGAGTATCCACAGGCGGAACACTGATGACACTTGCCAGACTCAGTAATCTTAACTAAAGTTATTCCAACATCTGTAATAGAACAAAAACTTAGTTTTGTGGAAAATATCTCTCATTCGTTTCATTAAATATAATGTCATGTTAAATATACACCATTAATAACAATTACTCTACCATCAACAAAACTATCTTTTAATAATATACCAAAAATAAATGCTATTGATATGTTATCTTTATATGCAACATATATATCAATTTTCAAGAACTTTTTAAAATTTTAATGTTGAAAAAAAAAAACATTTTACATATTTTAAAGAAGTTAAACTGAAAATGAGACATACCATAGTAAAACAAAAAAATATATATATTTACGATACACATTCAAAGAATGAATTTTAGTAATATTCAATATATATGTCATTATACTTACAGAATTATATATAAAACATAACATTAATAAAATATGACAATATGTTATTAACATATTGTGGCACAGTTCAAATATATTGAGCACTAAAACACGTTTCTTGCCCATAAATCTTAATTAGAAATTTAAAAAATACATATATAATCCAGAAGTAAATAGAATAACATTTAAAAACATATTCTACAATAATAAAAAAATAAAGATAAATCTTCAGCCAGAATAAAAGATCGTATCGAAAAGTACTAAAGGGTTTAGATCAAAATTCATTACTGAAGGCAGTTTCAGGGGGAAAAAATAATTTATGAGTGAAAAAAAAAAACAGTGAACAAGTAAGACAAACAAGCAAGACAAAATTCTTTCTGTTAAATGGTGCTACATAGTATTTATGATGAAATTAAAGTGGCAACTTTGAAAGATTTGTTAAAAATATTTTCAACATTCTATAAATTGATGCTAGAGCTTTGTTATGCTACACAGTGATATTTTTTATTTATTCATAGTTACTTATTCTCATTGTCCACCAGCAAATGATCAATAAAATAAAAAAATATATGTAAAAAAAAAATTAAAAATTTTTTATATATACCAGCTCTAGGAAAAATAACATTTATAGGAACCAAAAATGTTGTTGTTATCGTGTCCATGGATTTAAAATATAATTATCAATGTTCGATCAAGTCAAAAGTCTTCTCGATAGCGGCCGCATGCAATGGCGCCGCTTCACTATACAGGACTTCTCTTAAGTTGGCCTCGATTGGCACCATACCAAATTGCAAAACATGGGGAGTGAGTGCTGGGCACTCAAGAATGTGCTTAGGTGTTAGGAAAACGTTGCGGCAATTTCTACAGGGGATGTATTCCCTGTTCTTGTCTGGGAGAATCTTCATTCCTCTGTAATGATTAGTTCTGAGTCTGCTAATAACTGATGTCAGCTCCCTAGAGCAGTTGAAGTCCGTGATCCTTAAAGTTATGAGGAATTAGTCGGCTTCTGGCAGCTGCGTTAGCAGATGGTAGTCCTGGGTTGATGATTGTCCCTGGCTTCTTTGGCTAAAGAGTCAGCGCATTCGTTGCCCTCAATGTTGATATGTGCAGGAATCCATTGTTGAAGATGACATGATTTACCTCTGCAGTGTAGAGTCTCTAGCAGAACATTTATCGCCGAAGTGATGTTAGTATCTCCATTTTTAATTGCTTCCAGAGCCGACTTGCAGTCATAGAAAATCACTAACCCGTCAGTGAGGCCTGAGATATTTGAGTCATTTAGATATAAAGCAACAGCCTCTTTAATTGCTATGAGCTGGTGAAGTTTGAAGCTATCAGGCCTGCGTTCACTTTATGATGGTATTTACTTCCATTTGGAAGTAGAAAGAAGATGCCTGCACCTCCTTATTGAGGAATTTGTCAGAGGATCCATCGGTGTATGCTATTGAAAGATTACCTTGTGAGAACTTATGTATGGTATCAAGGCCTTTTTGTTTGAGAATGTTGGAGTCTCCTTTTTTTGAACAAGGTTGTAATAGGTTCCAACCAAACTTAGTTTCACTTAGAGGTTTTCTGAGAAAAAGGGGCTCTGGAACAAAATCCAGAGAGGAATGTTCCAAATTTATCTGATTTCTGATACCCGACGTGTCCCCGGATTGCAGGTCGCGTCGCGTCGGCTACCCCGGACGCGGTAACACCAAAAATAGGAAAATTAAATTAAATTAATATGAGTAATGCATATTAAACTAACATTATTCCAAAGTATGAAAATTAATATTAATTTACATAATTATATGCATGATTACAATAAAGAAATCATAAAACAACACAGTAATAATATATCATGAAAAACAAGAATAATAATAAAAAATCTTATACTGTTCGCACAAAAATTAAGATAAATATAAAAGATAAACCATGTTTTGGATATGCATAATCAAGAGATTTAATATCAATAGTTTACAAAAAAGGTGCAGATCATTCCGAATGATGGATCATCACGTGCGTTTTCATGTTATCTTTTCGGGCGAAAGTTTTGTCACATTCCGGACACTTGAAAGGACGTTCTCCCGTATGAACCCTTATGTGCTTTTTCAAATCAGAAGATTGCAATGCGGAGTGCTTGCAGAAAGGACACTGATGACGCTTGGCATATTTCCCAATATATGGAGAACCGATCACAGTGCCTGTAAAATAACAAAGGAAAATTAGATTTGAGTAAAATGGTTCATTTCATTACTTTTTTTAATAAAACAATTTATAAAATGCATAATGACCAACATAAAAAAACTAGTAATGATATGACACACAATTCTCATTAATATATAGTACAATACTTCAGATATATACAAAATTTTACTTCGAATAAATATAATAACTTCCTAAAATATTCGAGAAAAAAATAATTGGAAATAAATATGATCCCTAGTAAAATTAAAAGAAAAACATTTAGCAAATATATTCTACAAAATATTTAAAAAAAGGGTAAAAGTATGAAACATATCAAAACATATAGGAAAAATCAATTTCAAATTACACATATAAAAAGAAAGCTTTTATTATCCATAATACTTTAATTTCGTACAAACAGCTTTTTTTTTTTTTTTTTTTTTTTCGCTTTCACTCAATAACACTGCCTATTTTTTTTTTTTTTTTTTTTCAAATAAAATAAATAATTTTTAGTAGATGATGCTTTTTTTTTAAATTTTCATTTCGAAGAAAAAAATCCACAGATTATTCACAACAAGAATGATAAATGTGTAATTACCATAATATGGGCAGAATTTACAGTTTTATTTTTTTTTAATTAATAAATTTTATACTAGATCGTCGTTGTTTCTTTCAAAATGCATATATGAATTTTAGAAATGAAATGTTGGAAGCATAGGCATTAGATATTGTATGTGCCACAAAAGGTGACTTTACTGAAAAGTAAATATGATTAGAGTCGACAACTTCGACGGATTTGCTAAAAATATTTCAACATTCTATAAATTCATTCTAGGAAATTGTTATATTACACGAAATTATTTGTTTTATTGTTAGTTACTTATTCTCCTTGGTTATCAGCAATTGATCAATGAGATAAAAAAATATGCACACAAAAAAAAAGAAGAAAATGTATATAGACCAGCACTGGCAAAAATAACATTTGATACACGCACACACAAAAAAATTATCAGTATTTAATAAATTTTTATTGTTATATTAAAATTTAAAATATAATTTTACATATTATTTTCATAAATACGCTAACGAAATCATAAAAAACACAGTAATAATATATCATGAAAACAATAATAATAATAAATCTTATGTACTTAAAAAAAAACATAATATCACATCACAAAAATGAAAGAAAAGCGATATTTCGAATATGCATAACCAAGAGGTTTAATAGCAATAGCTTTAAGCAAAAATGAATTTCTGCTATCTTACTTGGGATAACAATTGTTTAAAAAATTAAATACAATCTGACTGCAGGAAAATGCAAATATCCAAATTATGTTTCAAATAAGCGTGGCCGAGAAGACCATTCAGAACGATGGATGATCACGTGCGTTTTCATGTTATCTTTGGCGAGATTTCGAACACTTGAAAGGACGTTCTCTTATATGAATCCTTGTGTGCTTTTTCACATCACTAAATTGAGATGTGGAATACTGGCAGATAATCATCGTTGACGACATTACATCATTTCTTCCACTGTTCACGAAGCGACGAAATTCAAGTACTGAAAGGATCCATCATCCTAAGCATGTCAGCAATTTAGCGGGACGTGCCATGCGGCCTTAACATTGGATCATCAAGAATGATATTAAATACAGGATAAAAAAATTATACAAATTTAGATTAGGAAGAAATGCAAGGGTTAAAATAATATTTTACTAAAGAATTGTGGAATGGTGTAGCATCATATGTGTCTTCATATTGCTTTTCTGAGAGAACATTTTGTCACACTCTTGACATTTGAAGGGGCGCTCTCCCGTGTGAATTCTCATGTGGTTGTTCAAGTGGCTCTTTCCGTTGAAGCTCTTCCCACAGATGGTGCACGGATATGGCCTTTCGCCAGTGTGAATCCTTATGTGCCTCTTTAGATCAGCAGAACGGATTGAAGTGTACCCACAGGAAGTACACTGATGACGCTTGGCACAGTTTGCAAGTTCAGCTATATTGATTCCCCAGTCTGAAAAATAACAAAAAAAAATAGATTAGTTAAAGAACATTTGGAACTTTTTCCGTAATATAAAATGTCACAATACATGAGTTGAACATACCATTCATAAAATACAACGCAGAAAATAATTTGATTTATATTACTATGCCACTATGCTTATTATATTACTATGCCAGAGGCAAGAGACATGCAATTCTGAAAATTTTCGCGGAAGAAATTAATTCGCCCTTCCCCAAATTGATCAAGAAGCATCACCATTGGCGAATATCCTAAACATGTCAACTGTCAACAGTTGAATGAGCCCCGTGTCCAAAGTCCACACACTGGATCCAAAAGAATTGATACCATCTGAAGCAGAGGATGAAAAAATATTACTCTCAACAGTTTAAATGAGAGAGGATGCAAGCGTTGAAAGTATGTTTTTAAAATGAGTCCGCGAAAAGATTATTCCGAATAATAAAGAAATTCATGTCATCATAGCGTCTTTCCATTAAAAATTTGTGTAACACCTTCGATATTCAAAAGGACGCTCTCCCACATGAGTTCTCCCGTGGTTGGTTGTTCAACGTGTCCTTTACATTGAAGATCTTCAAATAAACGGTGCACTGAAAATGCCTTTTGTCCATGTGAATCCTTATGTGCTTCTTCATAAATACAAGAATATGTAGAAGACAAGAATATGTGATAACCTTAAAAAGAACACCAATCTCGATTGGCACATTTTGCAATATCAGCTAAACTAATTTTGGCGTCTGTAAAATAACAAAAAAATTAGTTAAATGCAGAGCGTTTAGCATTTTTTTCGTTTTAAATAATAATACCAAAGAATCATAAGTGCACACCTTTCATAAAATGACACACAAAAAAAAAAAAGTTATTAACATATCGTTCCACAATTCAAATATATTCAGCAGTAAATCGCGCTTTTGACCCGTAATTCGGAAAACTGGAATTAAGACAAATGCAAGTATAAATAAAAGTAAGATGAAAGAAAAAACCTGTAAAAGATATATTCTACAAAAAAGTAAATAAATAAAAATAAAAGAAATAAAGTTAAAACAAACAGCATTTTAGGACAAAATACAAAAATCAATTTCAATTATGCACATAATAACAAAATTTTATTCAATATCTTTAACTAATTTTAAAATATGTGAAGTTATTTCCTAAAACCCACTAGTATCTGACCTGTAAGTAAATTATTACTTTACCTTCTAGTAAAGCATTTTACTTACTTATATTTATACTTGTTTCTTCCCTCAGCGTCTGTTTTAATAAATAGACACATATTAAGCCCATAACACACAGCCATAAGTCTTTTTTTATTTTTCTACTAACTGTTTCCTCCTCAGAATAAATTTCTAACTAAAATTTAGTAGGAAAAAAAATGTATCCAGAATTTTTATCCATAAAAGAAAAGAAAACATCAATAAATTACAATCACCTAGTACAATCTTCCTGTTGACAATTTTTATTAATTTGTTGTACAATAAATCAAGAAAGTGTGAAGTCAAGAGAGATAATAGCATTTATTCTTGTTTATTTATTAAGCTTCATACATGTATATCATCGTAATTATTTGTTTAAAAATTGATAAATACTGAAATAGCATGTTGTCTGCTGTGATATAAAAACTTCAACACACATACAACAACAAAAAACTCTTATTAAAAAATACTAAATTTTTGAGATCAAAATTCATTACTGAAACCATTTCCATAGAAATTCAATTAACAAATGAAACAAAAACAAAATGTTACCAAGTATGGCAAAATGTTTGATCTAAAGTAGTGTTACACATTTATAATAAAATTAACGATTACAACCTTGAAATATTTGTTTTGTTAAAAATGTTTTCAACACATTATAAATTTATACTAGGGAGTTGTTGAGCTAAGTTCACAGTAATATTATTTTATTTATACATAGTTACTTATTCTCATTGGTTACCAGCAAAGAAGAAATAAGATAAAAAAGATAAGTAAAAAAAAAATTAAGAAAACGTATATATAAATAAGCACAGGGGGAAATAACACTTGATACACACACACACGAAAAGAAAAAATGAAAATTAGTAGTAATTATTAAATTATATTATTATTTCGTTATATTAAAATTCATAACAAAATTTTACATAATTATATGCATGAATACACTAACAAAGTGATAAGAAACAAAATAATAATACATCACGAAAAAGGAATAAAAAAATCTTATACGGTTAGCAGAAAAACAGAGATAAAAATAAAAGAAACGCTACGTTTTTGAATATGCATAATCAAGAAATTTAATAGCAATAATTATGAACAAAAGAACCTTTTGCGATCTTCACAAAGGAAAACAAGCCTTTAAGTGTTCTTAAAAAAATCAAAAATTTAACTACTGGGAAATGCAAATATTCAAATTATGTTTTAAAAATGCGTGGGTGAGAAGACCGAACGATGGATGATCGCGTGTGTTTTCAGGGTATCTTTTCGGGAGAAACTTTTGTCACATATCTGACACTTGAAAGGGCGTTCTCCCGTATGAGTCCTTATGTGCTTTTTCACATCAAAAGATCGGAATGCGGAGTACTCGCAGAAAGGACACTGATGACGCTTGCCATATGTCCCAATATATGTAGAACCGATCATAGTGCCTGTAAATATAACAAAAGAAAATAAGAATTGAGTAAAATGTTTTGATTTTCTGTTGCTTTTTTAAAAACATTTATAAAATGCATGAAAATTCATTAATGAAATATCAATATAAATGCCATTAATATATTTCACCACATTTCAAATATACGAAAAATTTCAAGCGGAATAACTACAATAATTTCCTGACATATTAAAGAAAGAAAATTGGAAAGGAAATACGTAAATATGAACCCTACTAAAATAAAGTAAAAATAATTAACAAGTATATTCTATAATAAATTAATGAAATAAGAATAATATCAAGAAAAATATCAGGACATACATAATGAATCAACTTCAAATTACACACTTAAAAAGAAATGTTTCACTATCCACAACTTCTTCAGATTTACAAACAAACTTTTTTTCTTACTTGAACTTCAAACTTTTTTCCCTCACACCATAATACTACCTGTTTTCTCCAAATAAATTTCTAAGAGGTGATGCTTTTTTTTAAGTAAGAAAGAAATCCACAGATTGTTACATCCTACAACTAAGAATCGTAAACACATAATTATCACATGCAGAAATGAATTATATTTTTTTAAATTATTAAATTTCAAACTTCAACATCTTTATTTCTTTCAAAATTCATACACGAATTTTAGAAATGAAATGTTAAGCATCAGGTAGGAGTTTATTAAAAAGCACTAACTGTTTTAAATCAAAATACAAAATTGAAAACAATCTTTTGGGAAAAGGTTAACTTTAGAAAAAAAAATTAATAAACAGAGCAGAATGTTTTAGCTAAAATTGTGTTATTCATTTTTTACGTTGATAGACTTGATAGACATGTTAAAATATTCACATTTGGATTTGTTGTGTAATGCCCATATTCTTTAGTTTCATTACATTATCAGATCCATAGATCAGTTACACTATCACACGGATATCAACATATGATTAATATGATGAAAAAAATAATAATAATAATTTATGGTGTAATTCTAGAAAACCAGAATTTTATCAATACAATGTTAAATATAGATTAGTAATACTTATATTTTATTATCATTCCCTTAATTATCACATTTTAAAACTTTACATGAATTTATGCATGAGAACACTAAAGAAATCATCAACATGTAAAAATGAAATGATTGATTTAAAAATGAAAAAAAAAAAAAATTATAGAGTAATTCTAGAGAAAATAGAATTTTATGAACACATCAACAAATAAACATTAGTAATATATATATTTTATTATTATTCCCTTAATTAAAGCATTTTTAAATTTTACATGAATTTATGCATGAAAACACTAAAGAAGTCATCAATTTTACTAGCGAAAGAAAATAAAAGCAATGATAAACAGAAAATGATACAACAAAAATTTATTTTGAATTTCAATGAAACACATAAAATAATATCCATAATTATTACAATGAGGATAAATTGAATATTTTATTATAACACTAAAGTTACTTCAATAGACATGACATAATATATTTTCGATTAAAGAACTGTAATATATTTTTCATCTTGTTAATGAAATTAATAATAATTTGGGAAAAAAAGTACTATAATAATAATACTATACAAATTCAGTTCTAATAAAACAGATGAACAAAGATAATAAGATACCACAAAAAAAGCAATGAAATAAAAAAATAGAGTGCAAAATATAAAAAATGCTGCATGTACATAATCACACACTTAAGTGTAAAGTTTCTTGTATGAATGGAAACACAGTTTTCAATGGTCAAATAATGATAATAATAATAATAATAATATAAACAATCCATTTAGGGAAAATTTGAGTTTTACAATTATGTTCTAATGTCTAAAAAAATGAGCCTTTGGGAAGATCATTGAAAATGGTAGCTGATCAAGTGTGCCTTCATGCTCTCTTTCCGAGTGAAAGCTTTGTCACATTTGGGACATTTGAAGGGACGCTCTCCCGTGTGGGTTCTCATGTGAGAATTCAAGTTAAATTTTTCAGTGAAACTGTTCGCGCAGATGGTGCACTGGAAAGGCTTTTCGCCCGTGTGTGTCCTTATGTGCCTCTTTATATCAGCTGAACGGGTTGAGGTGTATCCACAGGAAGAACACTGATGACGTTTGGCACATTTTGCAAGCCTTGCAGAACTGATTCCACAGTCTACAAAACAAGAAAAATTAGATTTGTGAAAAATATTTGGAATTTGTTTCATTCAATAAAATTATTGAATAACATACCATCAATGAAATGTCATACAATCCTCTACATTAAGAAAGATTAAAGCATAATCCACATTTTGTTAGCAGTGAGTTACAGTATTTTTATGTATTTATGAAATTTTTTGTCATTTAGTTTAAAATGCATACATGGATTTTGGAAATGAGATGTTCGCACCCTGACATTAGTTGTCCTAAATAAGCAAAATGAGATCTGATTGAAAAGTACTGTAAATGCTAAATAATAAAAAATTTCACTAAAAGCTAACTTTTGGAAATGTTCAACTTCCAGATATACTAGACTTGGAAAATATTTTATCCAAAATCTGCTATTTTTAGTTAAATTTCTTTTGGCAAGACAAAATGTTTTATTTAAAGTAGTTTTCTTTAATTTTTAAAACCAAAATTATGATAAAAGTTTTAAAGATTTTGCGATTTTTTCAAAATTTAAGAAATTTTTTCTATAGATATATGTCATGCTTGGTGAAATAAAATTATATTTATTGATAGAAATATTTTTAATAATCTCAATAGAAATCAATAATATGATAAAATAACATAAAATTTAAAAATTACAAAGAAATTTTATGAACCTGCTGTAGAAAAAACATTAAAAAAAAGAATGGAATGAAAATGAGTAAAAATGAATATATATTTATGGTGCGATATATCAAGTTGTGAAAACAATTTTACATTTTTTATACACATAAAGTCAAGATGTTCATAAACAACGAAAATGAAAGCAATAATAAAAAGAATTTATCAATAATTAGGAGGTAAGATACAACAAAAATATGTTAGAAATTTCAATGCAATATATAAAAAAAATTATTTATAACCATAAAATTGAAGATACAAGAAACATCTGAATATTACACTGAAATTTATTTTTTTAAAAATCTGAAATTAAGTATTTTAAATGATATAATTATTTTTCATTGCATTAAAGAATATAAAAAAAAATATCCCAAAACTAAACGTGTACGAATTTAGTTACAATAATACTAGTACACAAAGTCAATTAGATTCTTATGGAAACGACAATAAAATATGAGCACACAAATTGAGATTCAAATAAAAAGCAATAATCTTATCAAATGTGTATAATACTGATTTATTTGCAACTGTTTCCTATCAGCAGAAATTTCTGACAATATCATTTTAAAAAATGAGTCTCTTGAACGTTAATACAACACACAAAAAGTTTGCTGAAAACTAGGCATTTTGATTTATAATGAAACACTTAGGAAACATATTTATTCCTTATTTTCTTCAGTTTCACAAAAATTGAGGATGTCACGCTCTTGATCTATAGTGATTTAAAGTGGCGACGTACAATAGATTTGAGAACTATGGAAATTACTTCCCCTTTAGAGTGGAATAATGTATGTTTTAATTATCCCACATTACCATTTGCGAAGGTCATGACACATTAGTAAAAATAAGGACGATTATTGTTTAATTACAGACAACTGATTACTATATTCAGGTCTTTCAATTTATTCAAATCCATATAATATTTTTTTTCTTGGTTTCCACCTTCACTCATAGCCCAGTGGTAGTGCACTTCAGCCCCTTCTCTGGAAAAGGGTGACAGTAAGTCTTACATCGACGGAATTATTTCAATGTTCCTGAAAGTCCTCGTCGACGACATTGCATCATTTCTTCCACTGCTGAAGAAATTCAAGTACCGACAGGATCCATAATTCTAAATATGCCAGCAATTTAGCAGAACGTGCCATGTGAGCCTCACATTGGATAAAATAGATTGATATCTAACAGACAATAAAAATAATATACAAATTTAAAATCGGAAAAAATGGAGATGTTAAAATAATATTTTAATAATGAATAATGGAATGAATTAGCATCATATGTGTCTTCATATGGCCTTTCTGAGAGAATGCTTTGTCACACTCTGGACATTTGAAGGGGCGCTCTCCCGTGTGAGTTCTCATGTGGCTGTTCAAGTGGCTTTTATGTTGAAATTTTTTTAAACATATGGCACACTGTAAAGGCCTCTCGCCCGTGTTAATCCTTGTGGACTTCATCATAAAAGCAGAATAGTCTGTGGTGCAGTCGTAGGATGAAAGCTGATGAAGCTCGGCAGGTTTTGCAATCCCAGCTAATTTGATTCCAATATCTGCAAAATAACAATACATTAGATGAGTGAAAAATATGTTGGATATCATTTCTATCACATAAAATGTCACAGTACTCTAAAGGAAACACACCATCCATAAAATAAAACATTTTTTTTTTAATTTATATATTATGCCACAGTTCGCCTCCACGCGTAGCAGAACTGATTCCGCAGTCTGAAATGCAAGTAAAATTAAATTTGTGAAAAACATTTCAAAGTTGTTTCATTAAATAAAATTATGGAAAAGCATACCATCAATGAAATGTCATACAATCCTCTACATTTAGAAAGATTAAAGCATAATTAACATGTTGTTAGCAGTGAGTTACAGTATCATTCTTATGTATTTATGATATTTGTTATCATTTAGTTTAAAATGCATGTATGAATTTTGTAAATGAGATGTTCGCAATCCTGACATTAGATGGCCTAAATAAGCAAAATGAGAACTTATTGAAAAGTACTGTAAATGCTAAATAATAAAAATTTTCACTAAAAGCTAACTTTTGGATATGCTAAACTTCCAGATATAATACTATCCAAAATCTGCTATTTTTAGGCTATAGAGTAAATTTACTTTACAGATTTTTGAAAATTTGTTAAAAATATTATTTTTGCAAGTAAATTGTTTTATTTAAAGTAATTTTCTTCAATTTTGAAAACCAAAATTGTGTCATTAGTTTTAAAGATTTTGAGATTTTTTTCTATACATATATGTCATACTTGGAGAAATATAATTTTATTTATTGATAGTAATATTTGTAATAATCTCGATGGACATCAATAATATGATAATATAACAAATTTAAATATTACAAAAAGAAGGAAATTTTATGATAATTAGTAATATAATTTATTGATAATTAGTAATACTAATTATATTTTACGGTGCCTTATATTATGTTGTAAAACAATTTTACATTTTTTATATGCATAAAGTCATAACATTCATAAACAAAAAAAATTAAAGCAATACTAAAAAGAATATCAATAATTAGCTTGCATGATAAAAAAAATATATTTGAAAATATCATTGCGAAATTATAATCACAATACTGAAAATTCAAGAAAAATATGAATATACGAATAACACTAAAATGTGTTTAAAAAAATTCTGAAAGGAAAGGAAGTATTTATCATATAATTATAATCACTTTTCATCGTATTATAGAAAATAAAAAAAAAATTACTTTCAAAATAAATATCCCAAGAATAATGTATAAAAGTTAGTTACAATAATTCCGGTACATATAATCATTTACAATGTTTCATGGAAACGACACTAAAATATTAGTACACAAATTAAAATTCAAATAAAAAGCAACAATCTTGTTAAATGTGTATAATACCCATTTATTTCCAATTGTTTTCTATAAGGATGACATTCAAACATCATTATTTTAAAAAAATGAGTCTCTTTAACGTTAATACAAAAGATTTGCCACAAAATGGTTTTTTGATTTATAATGAAACACATACGAAAGATATTTATTCCTCACTCTTTATTTTCTTCAGTTTTATAAAAACTGAGGATGTCCAGCTCTTGATCTTTAGTGCTTTAAAATGGAGACATAGAATAAATTTGAGAACTTTTGGAAATTACTTCCATTTTCGAACGTTGTAATAATGCAGTATGACTTTCGAAGGTCATGAGCAACCAACACCTTAGTAGAAACAAGGATGATTATTGCTTAATTACCGAAAATTGACCGCTGTATTGTGGTCTTTCAATTTATTCAAATACATATCATAATTTTGTATGTTGGTGTCCACCTTCACTGATAGCCCAGTGGTAGTGCACTTCAGCCCTTTTCTGCAAAAGGGTGACAGTAAGTCTTACATCGACAGACTTTTTTAGTGTTCCTGAAAATCCTCGTCGACGACATTGCATCATTTCTTCCACTGCAGAAGACATTCAAGTACCGAAAGGAACCATCTTCCTAAACATGTCAGCAATTTAGCGAGGCCTTGTCATGTCGGTCTCGCATTCGATCAACAAGTTTGATATCTAACAGACGACAAAAAATATATAAATTTTAATTCGAAAAAAATGGAAGAGTTAAAGTAATATTTTAACAATGAATGGCGGAATGAAGGAGCATCATATGTGTCTTCATATTGTCTTTCCGAGAGAATGCTTTGCCACACTCTGGACATTTGAAGGGGCGCTCTCCCGTGTGAGTTCTCATGTGGCTGTTCAAGTGGCCTCTATGTTGAAATCTCTTCATACAGATGGCACACTGCAAAGGCCTCTCGCCTATGTGTATCCTTGTGGGCCTTATCATAAAAGCAGAATAGTCTGTGGTGCAGTCGTAGGATGGAAGCTGATGGCGCTCGTCAGATTTTGCAGTCCTAGCTAATTTGATTCCAATATCTGCAAAATAAATATAAATTATATGAGTGAAAAATATGTTGGATTTTATTTCTATTACATAAAATGTCACAGTACTCTAAATGAAACCTACCATTCATAAAATATGATGCAATTTTTTTAGTTTATACAATATTCCACAGTTCAAAGATAGTGCGTAGTAATTCAATAGTAAAACAAATATGGTTTTGTATAGCATTCCATGAGTGAATGGCGCATGATAATAGTTTCCTTCACAGCAATAGAAGCTCCATTTTTTTTAAACTCTTGGTGGATATTTTAACACTAACATTGCTTATTAAAATTATTTTTAACCATCATATTTGATTTCTTAATCTGAAAAATAAATATGCTAATCTTTTTACAAAAAGAAAAACAAATAGGACTATGTTATACTTTTGCTTCATAGGTACATGAAGCAAAAGTAAAAAATTTAGATATACATTCTACACACACAAAAGAAGTAATTAAAAAAAATTGAAAATTAACAAAAATGTCAGGAAAGAAGGCAAGAATCATTTTAAATTATGCACATAAAAGCAAAATTAAAAAATAAAAAATTTTAACTAATTTTAAAATATGGGTAAAAAATTTTCAGTTTGGTGTATTGACTAGTTAATTATTAATTTAGCTTCTAATAATATATATTAATTACTTATTGCTATATTTGTTTCTAAATTCGGCATCTGTTTTGATCGACTAACAAATATTAAATGCATAACATACAATCTTTCATAAATGCACAGCTATCTTTCACCATCCACAGAACTTAAGATCCTCATTTTATATCATAACTATCTGTTTCTTACTGACACAAAAATTTTACATTATTTTAAAAGAACGCTATTGCCGGTACTGAACGTTTACTGAAATTTTGAGATAATTTATACTATTATAAACTGTTATAATTTTTACTTTTATATAGAAATACAAAATAATTAGATTATACACTTGAATATATCATAAACGAAAAGAATGTAAAATATGATATCAAAATTTTATATTAAATCACTATCTTTATTTTTTATGTTATAGAAATGTATAAAAATTTACAAAAAATATAGAAATATTAATTTTATAGAGCTTTAGTTATAATAATACTGATAAACAAAGAAGCCAATAATACATCAAGCAATATAATTTCTACTTAGACACAATCACCTTAGTTAAAAATCTAACTGATTAGCAGCATACGATTAAATTCACAAAACTTAAAATTTAATGAACTAGTTTTAAAAACAACTTTTTATATACAAAATATTACATTAGTACATATACTGAATTATAATTCCATTATTTTACGCTTTATAAAATAATGTTTCATCACTTTATGCATGATTATACTAAAGAAGGAAGAATGAATTTCATAAACAAAGAGAAAATAAAAACAATAATGAATAGAAAAATATAAAAAATACTATACATTATACAAGAAAAATATATTTTGAGTTTCTATGCAAGATAGAAAAAAATATTTATAACCCTTACAATAAAGATGTAATAAATATCTAAAGATAATAATAAAGTATTTTTGAAAAATAATACAATATTGATTCTATACAAATTTAGTTAAAATAATACAGATGAACAAAGGCAACGATAATATATCACGAGAATGGCAATAAAATAAAATGTTACATTGTTAGTAAAAAAAAAAAAAAAAAAAAAAAAAAAAAAAAAATAACGATGATCTTCAATGTGCATAATCACACATTTATTGGTATTTTTTTTTCTACAAAGGAGGCTACTTGACGTTAGAATGAGCCTCACACTGGGGAATGAGTAACAATTGGACGTTTCTTCAATGTTTTAAAAAAATGTTGTGCAAAAAAACTCTTAAAATGATGATTCATTACATGTGACTTCAAGTTCATGAATCAAAAAGACTAGTACAGATAAAATTGACCACACTTTAGCCCCTTCTCTGGAAAAGGGTGACAGTAACTCTTACATCGATGGACTTACTGAAAATACTCGTCGACAACATTGCGTCATTTCTTCCATTGTTCACGAAGCGCCAAAAGGATCCATCATCCTAAACATGTCAGCAATTCAGCGGGCAGTGACGTGTGAGCCTCACATTGGCTCAAAAAGACTAATATAGATAAGATAGGGCGCATTTCAGCTCCCTTCTGAGGAAAAGGGTGATAGTAAGCCTTCTATTTCCTGAAAAATCAGCATGTGTAACTTTTTTAGGGACATTATTGTCATGTGGATCAAAAATAGTTTTTTTCAGAATTAAGAAAACTATACTAAAAACCATATTAAAATCCATAATATAACAAACCATATTATAGTTTTTTATCTTGGTGTATTTCAGCCCCTTCTCTAGAAAATGGTGATAGTATGTTTTACATCGACGGACTTATTTCAATGTTTCTGAAAATTCTCGTCGACAACTTTGCATCATTTCTTCCACTGCTGAAGAAATTCAACTACCGATAGGATCCATAATTCTAAACATGTCAGCAATTTAGAAGACCGTGCCATGTGATCCTCACATTGGATCAAAAAGATTGATATCTAACAGACAATAAAAAAAATATATATACAAATTTAAATTCCGAAAAAATAGAGATGTTAAAATATTTTAATAATGAATGGTGGAATGGAGCTTCAAATGTCTCTTCATATTGCTTTTCTGAGAGAATGCTTTGTCACACTCTGGACATTCGAAGGGGCGCTCTCCCGTGTGAGTTTTCATGTGGGTGTTAAAGTGGCTTTTACGTTGAAATCTCTTCATACAGATGGCACACTGCAAAGGCTTCTCGCCCATGTGTATCCTTGTCGGCTTCATCATAAAAGCAGAGTAATCTGTGGTGCAGTCGTAGGATGAAAGCTGATGACGCTCGGCAGATTTTGCAATCCTAGCTAATTTGATTCCAATATCTGCAAAATAACAATACATTAGATGAGTGAAAAATATGTTGGATTTCATTTCTATTACATAAAATGTCACAGTACTCTAAATGAAACACACCATTTATAAAATCTGACGCAATTTTTTTATTTAATATAACATACCACAATTCAGAGATAGTGAGCAGTTAATTGCTGTTACTGTCTACAATTCGCAGTATTCAATGGTAAAACAAATATAGTTTGGTATAGGATTCCATGGGTGAATGACGCATGATAATAGTTTCCTTCAAAGCTATACAAGCTCCATTTTTTTAAACCCCTTGGTGGATATTTTAACACTAACATTGCTTACTTAAATTATTTTTAACCATCATTTTTTACGTGTTAATATGAAAAATAAATATGCTAATCTTTTAACAAAAAGAAAAAAAATAGGACTATGCTATATCTCATTGAAAAATACTGAAAACGCTAAATAACGAAAGATTTCACTAAAAGCTAACTGTTGGAAATGCTAAACTTCCAGATATAATGCAGATTTGTAAAGTATGTTATCCAAAGTCCTGCTATTTTTAATCTACAAAATAAATTTACGTTGCAGGTGTTTGAAAATTTGTTAGAAATATTTTTCTTAGAAGGCAAAATGTTTTATTTAATGCAGTTTTCTTTCATTTTTAAAACCAAAATCATGTTAAAAGTTTTAAAGATTTTGCAATTTTTAAGAAATTCTTTCTATAGATATATCTGACGCTTGCTGAAATATAATTTTATTTATTCAGAATAATATTTGTAATAATCTCATTGGGCATCAACAATGTGACATAATAATATAAATTTAAAAAATTACAAAACATGAAACTTTGTGAACATTTTGTAGAAAAAACATTAAAAAAAAAAAAAATTGACTGAAAATTAGTAGAAATGAATATATTTTATGGTGCCATACATTAAGTAGTAAAAACAATTTTCCATTTTTTTTTTTATATGCATTTAGTCAAGATGTTCATAAACAAAGAAAATAAAAGGAATAATAAAAATTAATTAATAATTAGCCTACAAGATTAAAATAATACATTTGAAATTTCATTGTGACACATGAAAAAGACATTTGTAATCATAACCTTGATGATACAAGAAACATCTGAATACAGTACTGAAATTTATTTTAAAATAAATCTTATATTAAGTATTTTAAATCATATAATTATAATTATTTTTCACTGTATTAAAGAAAAAAATTACTTTCAAAATAAATATTCAAGACTATTTAGTATACAAATTTAGTTACAATAATTCTGGTGCATAAAGTCACTTACAGATTTTCAAGGAAAAGACAATAAAATATTGGCACAGAAATTGAGATTCAAATAAAAACCAACAATCTTGTTAAATGTGTACGATACTCATTTATTTGCAACTGTTTTCTACAAGGATGAATTTCTGACAGCATTATTTTAAAAAATGAATCTCTTTAACATTACTACAACACACAAAAGATTTGCAGCAAAATGGGTATTTTGATTTATAATGAAATGAATTTATTTCTCAGTCTTTATTTTCTTCAGTTTTATAAAAATTGAGGATCTCATGCTCTAGATCTTTAGTGATTTAAAATGGAGACATAGAATAGATTTGAGAACTGTAGAAATTACTTCCAACTTAGAGAGTTGGAATAATGTATGTTTTAATTATTACACATTAAGACTGGCGAAGGACACCAGCCGGCAATAACTTAGTAGAAATAAGGATGATTATTGTTTAATTACCGACAATTGATTACTGTATTCAGGTCTTTCAATTTATTCAAATCCATATCATAATTTTTTATGTTGGTGTCCACCTTCACTGATAGCCCAGTGGTAGTGCACGTCAGCCTCTTCTTTGGAAAAGGAAGATAGTAAGTCTTACATCTACGGACTTATTTCAATGTTCCTGAAAATCCTCGTCGACGACATTGCATCATTTCTTCCACTGCTGAAGAAATTCAAGTACCAAAAGAATCCATCATTCTAAGCATGTTGGAAATTTAGCGGGTCGTGCCATATGGGCTTCACATTGGATTATAAAGAATGATATCAAGTAGATGATAAAAATAATTATACACATTTAAATTAAGAAGAAATTCATAGGTTAAAATAATATTTTAATCATGAATGGTGGAATGAAGTAGCATCATATGTGTCTTCATATTGCTTTTCTGAGAGAACATTTTGTCACACTCTGGACATTTGAAAGGGCGCTCTCCCGTGTGAGTTCTCATGTGCTTTTTCAGATCAGAAGATTGGAATGCGGAGTACTTGCAGAAAGGACACTGATGACGCTTGGCATATTTCCCAATATATGGAGAACCGATCACAGTGGCTGTAAAACAACAAAGGAAAATTAAATTTGAGTAAAATGGTTCGATTTCCTGCGTTTAAAAAACACTTATAAAATGTATAACGACCAGTATATAAAAATATTAATGTAATGTCACAGAAATGTCATTGATACATTGCAACATATTCCGAATATACGGAAAATTTCATTTGGAATAACTACAATAATTTCCTGCCATATTAGAGAAAGAAAATTGGAAATATATAAATATGAATATTAGTAAAATTAAAAGAAAAACAATTAACAGATATATTTTACAAAAAATTAAAGAAATAAGGGAAAAATCAAGAAAAATTTCAGGTCACACTGTAAGAACCGATTTCAATTACACACATAAAAAGAAAGGTTTCATTGTCTGAAAATTCATAAGAATAACACTTTATTTTTGAGCAAACTATTTTTTTCCCCTTTCCCGCACTAATTATACCTATTTTTTTCAAATAAAGTAAATAATTTTTAGCAGACGATGTATTCTTGAAGTAAATTTCGAAGAAATAAATGCAAAGACAGTTCCACCATACAGTTCATAACAAAAATGATAAACGCCTTATCACTAAGATTATGGCCTAAAATTACAGTGTTATCCTTTTTGATTTATTAAACTTCCTACTTCAGCGTCGTTATTTCTTTTAAAATGCAGCATGAATCTTAAAAATGAAAAGTTGGAAGTAAATGCATTTCATATTATACGAGCCACTAAAGGAGATTTTACTGAAAAGTATTAAAGGTTTTAAATCAAAAATTAGATTGAAAACAATCTTTTGGGAAAATATTAACCCAGGAAAAAAATTTAATAAATAGAGCACAATGTTTTACCTAAAATTGTGTTATTCAGTTTTTAGGTTGATACATTGACAGGCTTGATAGATATGTTAAAATATTCACATTTGGATTTGTTATGTAATGTCCATATTCTATAGTTCCATTACATTATCAGATCCATAGATCAGTTACACTATCTCACTGGTAACAACATATAATTAATATTATGAAAGAAATTAAAAAATGAAATGATTGATTTAAAAATGAAAAAACCCAAAATTTTATAGAGTAATTCTAGAAAAAACAGAATTTTATCACCACATTGTTGAATAAAGATTAGTAATACTTATATTTTATTATCATTCCCTTAATTAAAGCATTTTAAATTTTTACACGAATTTATGCATGAAAACACTAAAGAAGTCATCAATTTTACTAGCGAAAAGAAAATATAAGCAATCATAAACAGAAAATGATACAACAAAAATTTATTTTAAATTTCAATGAAACACATAAAATAATATTCATAATTATTACAATGAGGATATATTGAATAGATAAATATAAAATTAAAGTTACTTCAATGAATATGACATAATATATTTCCGATAAAAGAACTGTAATATATTTTTCATCTTGTTCATGAAATTAATAACAATTTGGAAAAAAAAGTATTATAATATTGATACTACAGCAATTCAGTTCTATTAAAACTGATGAACAAAGATAATAATATATCACAAAAAAAAGCAATGAAATAAAATATTGGGTTTAGCACAAAAATTAGAGTTCAAAATTTCAAAAAATATTGAATGTGCATAATCACAAATTTAATAGTACAGTTTCTTATACTTATGAATGGAAAAAGATTTCAATGATCAAATAATTATAATAATATAAAAAAAAAGAGAATTTAGGGGGGAGATTGTAAGTTTTGCAAATGTTCTAACGTTCTAAAAGTTTTGGGATTCGGTTTTGTTTGTCGCTATACTATCTTGTATCACTCGCTGTCTATCTTGAGCACTCTTAGGCTAAACAGACCGAGACCTACAGTTTAAGGTGGATTCCGAACGATTACAAACATACTTGGAACCGCCGGTACTCGAACCCGAAACCTGTGGTACCGAGCGCCAGAGCGCAAGCCACTCAGCCACCAGGTTCTTAAAAGTCTTGGGGAGATCATTCAAGATATTAGCTGATAAAGTGTGCCTTCATGCTATCTTTCCGAGAGAAAGCTTTGTCACATTTCGGACATTTGAAGGGACGCTCTCCAGTGTGAGTTCTCATGTGGTTGTTCAAGTGGCCCTTTCCGATGAAGCTCTTCGCGCAGATGGTGCACTGGAAAGGTTTTTCGCTCGTGTGAATCCTTACGTGCCTTTTTATATCGGCTGAACGGGATAAGGTGTACCCACAGGAAGAACACTGATGACGTTTGGCAAATTTTGCAAGCCTACCAGAACTGATTCCGCAATCTGCAAAACCAGAAAAATTACATTTGTATAAAATATTTAGAATTTGTTCCATTAAATAAAATGACAGAAGAATAACATACCATCAATAAAACGACACGGAACCCTCTACATCAAGTTTAAATTATAATCAACATGTTGTTAGCAGTGAATTAGAGTGATATTTTTATTTATGAAATTTCTAGTCATTTAGCTCAAAACGCACATACGAATTTCGGAAATGAAATGTTGGTAACCCTGACATTAGATGCCAAAATCCCAACATGAGACCTAATTGAAAAGTGCAAACAAAAAAAACAACAACAAAAAAAAAAAAAACCTGCTAAACTTCCGCATATTACGTATTCCGTTAACGTTACAGATATTTGAAAATTGTTAAAAATATTTTTTTGCAGTACAAATATTTTAATTGGAATATTTTCTGCCCTTTTTAGAACAAAATTATGTTAAAAGTTTTTAAGATTTTGTCGAAAAATATATTTCAACTTTGAAGAAATTTTTTTTAGAGATAAATATCGAGCTTTAAGATATATAATTTTATTTATTCACAGTAATAATTGTTATAATCTCATTCAGCATCAATAATATGATAAAATAACATAAAATATAAAATTTACGAAAAAAAAAAAATTATGAACCTGCTGAAAACATTTAATAAAAAAAAATTGAATGAAAATGAGTAAAAATGAATATATATTTATGGCGCCAT